>PNEQ01034265.1:0-56923 GCA_003012365.1 Medauroidea extradentata
TTTGGAGTGTAGTGTTTTTTGTAATAAAATTAGTGAAGTTATTATGTAATGAGTCGCGCAGAACTTTTTGAATCCTTTTTTTTAATTATTGTTGCTGAGATATAAGGTTTATCCTTGCGTGGGATAAATTTCACTTTCCCTTTAATAAGAAATTATTGTGGTGCCCTTGAATAGTTGCTTTTGGCCAAAGGACACCACACCGCTAGTGGTCTTCTCCCACCGTGGACTTGTTGATGTCATCAGTTTGGGGAGGGGAGCAAACTGTGTATAAATGCGGGGTTTTTGTGAGAGTGAACCAGAGATGACGAGGCTTAATATAAGTTAAGTATGGGTATTAGAACTAAGACTATGAACTGTTTGAGTAGGATTTATGCCTGTTTAGGGGCGCTATTCTCATCCGTAGTAATTTAGTCATTAATTTGGCTAGTACCTTAATATTCCATTTATGTGCATAGGGTTTTCTTGCACGGAGATGCCATGATATGTTTGGGCATATATGTTGTTGCCCAGAGTAATATATCTTTTGTTTAAGATTGTCGCCATACTGACTTTTATAAATGTGATTGATAAATTCATGGAAAAGGGAGCATATTTGCTCATAGTCGTAGAAGATTTCTTTGTATTTTGGAGATGTGCATTCAGTAATGCCAGAGTTTAAATATATGAAATCTGGTGTAAACTAAAATTCTTTTTATAAATTAAATGATTTATTCTTATTAAAGTAGTAGAGTAAAGAACTTGTATGAAGGCGCCATATTGGCTTTATAAATTATATCTTATATGTTCACATAATAAATTAATATTGTCGCCATACTGGCTTTTTGGAATTTCATATGTATGTATATTAACTGAGTTGGACCACGACAAAAAAGAAAAGAATTGGCCTTAATTATATTAACACAAACCTAAAATATTTGAATATTATTTCTGTATTTAATGTTTCCCTATGATCATGGTTTCTGTGATATCTGAGAGTGGTGACCTAACTGGCAGGCACCTTGGAGTATCATTAATGACAGTGAATTCAACTGCCAAAAAAACAGGCAAACATGATCAGAAAACATTAATTACACCAGAATTCTACCCTAACGCAATGTTTTCGACCAGTAGACGAGTTATTCTTTATTGTATGGAATAATTTATAATAATATTACAATTTTACCACAAACCTGTAACTAAGACATTTAAAAGTGATAAAAATCTGTATAAAATTTAAATAAATTACAAAACTGCTTTATCAAACACATTTTGCCATGACCACCTATATATCACACTGTCAACACTAGCTTATCAGCACATACACTATGGGTCAGTCAAATTGTTCTTAAAAGTGGGGTTTGATGGAAAGGATTCCCACAAATTTGAAACATAGGGGACTTATACATACGTATGACCTCTATTAATATTATATACTAGTTTTTCTACCTCTTATGAGGTGAGCTCATACCGCCATCTCGGAAAAAATGGTGCCAAAAACAGGTTTTTGGGAAAAACCTCATTAACATGGGTTTTAACAAAACATACTTTCCCATAAAACTTAAAGATCTTTACTTTTTTTCTACAAAAATGGTTCTGTTGGTATTTCCCACAAAACCCATAGTTCTTGCGTAACTGTCCAATACTTTTACCAAATTTTGAACCAATTTCACAAAATGGTGTTATTATGATATTGTAATAAAATTTCAAATTAAATTATTGCAAAATAATTTATAAAAATATGTAGTGGAAATATTGATATTTAATACATGTTCATGAAGTTTTCTCAGCACGTAACATTCTAACGTAACATAGGATTGTACGCTCCATTATTGTCTTGATAGGTAGTGATTATGCTGATACTGTGGGTTGTGATACATTTCTATCTTCTTTGGAAATTATATGTTGTGCATTTTAAACATTATTTTTCTTTTTCTTTTCATATCCGAAAATGTTGAACTTTCCAATTCTTGAAAATTCTATTTCCAACTAAGAAGGAAGTTTTCGGAACAGCAACTTCAAATAAATTTTGTTGTTTGTTACCAAACGTTGTCTGAAGGTGATACAGTAGTTGTGAAACAATGCGGACTCAATTTATTGAGAGATTAAAGTTTAAAGAGAGATGGCAGAAAAATGCAGTTATTAAAGGGCCTGACAACCACTGACATTCACATAAAATGTCAAAAATCATACACACATCCAAAAAATATTGATGCATCTGTAAATAAATAAAAAAAAAAAATAAATAAATAAAATAGGAAATCCTACGCACACCATTAAACGTTGTGATATTACAGTTTTTGACTTCAAATTAAAATGCTCGTCTTGTGCAGAAGAAATAAATGATAAGTATTTAAGGAAAGAGAACTGTCTATTAAGTCAGGAGCTTAGCCATGAAAGACCACATTTTACAGACTGCCAAGAATTGCAATGACACAGGGTGTCTACCCAAGTTGACTTACAGAATTCCTGTACAATTCCCGTACATTCCCGTACACTAATGAAAAAATTCATGTACATTCACAGCTTGCACTATTGTAAACGAGGCTAATAATAATGTGAAAGAATCTTGTACAAATTAAACAGTAACAAAAAACTTAGATTTCAAGAAAATTACTGTCACACATACCAAATACCTACACGTCTTGCAGTCTTCAATTTTGTCTGCCACATAAAAATATCCAAATATATGAAACACTAATTGTTGATTATATTAGCTTAGAACAATACATTTTATATTAAATTTAAAGATTTACATTTAGGATTTAAGTTAGTTTAAAAAAACATTTCATTCAGGTGAACAATGCATTCAATGTTCAAGAAACTTCTGTATAATATTCTCATAACAAATTTCCCGTAAAATTTTTTTAATAAAAATCTTAATCATAAATCATACAGCACAAACACAAATACATTACTTACCAAACGGACCTTTGTGATACGGACAAACTTCAACGATCGGCGCACTATAGACCTACAACCTCTAAGCCCACTACGCGCTGTAAAAACTGGATGCAATAAACAAAAGTAGAGCCAGCTGCCGGAGTGAAAACTCCGCATTTTCGAAAGTCAACGATCTATCCACCAAAAATTATGTCACAAAGTAAACAGACTGACCAAAATTGCAGAACGCAAAATTGCGTTAAATTTTGATAGGAAATGGCCGCCGTCATCACGTGTACAGAAATCCACCTGAAGCAACGTGATGATTTTTCGAAAATTCCAGTGCCAGCCAAAGAAACAGAAGAAACTCGGAGAGTCCATTCTCCCGACGCAAGCAAACGTATTTGCGAACTTAACGTAACCTACATGTGACAACTTAGGTAGTCCTGTCATCAGCAATCAACAAAAATACATGTTTCAATATTTATACAAATTTTGATGACTGGAATGCAGAAATTTCCGGACATTGGGCTAAATTCCTGCACAATTCCCGCATTTTTCACGGTGAGTAAAATCCCAGTAAAATTCCCGTTTTTCCCAGTCAGTAGACACCCTATGACAAGTGGGGCCAAGATCTACAGTTGCGTGTCGGAAGTGTGTCAGACCTTGTTGCAACTGAAGCATTGTCTACCACCACACCTGTCTCACCAAATTCTTCACTCCGATAGGTAGTGGTGAAAAATCAGGGCGTCCTTTTGCTGACAATGTCTCTCCAGCTCTGGAAAAATTGTATATTTACCTTGATGAGAGCCTTGAAGAATGCCAGTTTTCCTTTAAACAGCTTACTGATCAACTACAGGTTACATACATGGTGAAAAAACAATCAAAAAAAGGCTTGAAGATAAGTATGGTGATGATATTCTTATCACAAAAACAAAAAATAAAGTCCCTACTGTTTGTTTTAAAAATAAGGGCCACACAATTCTCACTAAAGCATGGTACAATGAGCGGAAGCAGCTTGATTCTGAAGAGTGTCTTAGAATTGTTCAGACAGCATCAGAAATTATCAGAGAAGATTTAAGGTAATAGCAGACATAATTTCTTCATTAGAATACTGTGCTTCATATAATGAATTGTCACTTTTTGAAGTGTCTGCTATACTACAACCTCATAGCCTAACTTCAGAAGAATCAATCTCTCAATTTGTTTATGACAATGCCGATGTAAATATCTGCACACTAGATGGTTATAATACATTCCATGTAATGGGAGGTATACAGTGTATCATGCCCTATTCTTCTCTTTCACTTGAAAAACCAATTCGAAAGTTGGAAAAACTACGGAGGCAAATATCGTAGGACGGTTTGGGCACATTCCTATCAAGATTTTTCAGAGACAACGTACTTCAGAACTTTCAAAAAAAGGTAATTGAGGATTTAAACAACATTAATTCAATAACAGAAGATGATGCAACAAAATAAATCACATACATGGCTGGAATGGATGTATGGAAACAACAACAGCGAACAAGCAATATGACAAATCATGTATTGTTTTTCTCCCATTCACAAACACCCCACCTAGTAATTATGATACTGTGCACACAGTTATTCTATCGGCAGTGGAGAAGTGCAAGTCGCTGAACCAAAAGACATGCTTTGTCACTTTTAACCACCATTGAAAGCACGTGACAGTCTCAGCATTGAATGATACATCAATGCCAATTGTCACTATTCGCTTAGGAGGGTTTCATCTATTAATGTCCTATATGGGTTCAATAGGATACATTACGAACGGAAGTGGGTTGAATGATCTCCTTATCACTGTCTATTGTGAAGTGCCCAGCCACTTCCCCACATTATTTGAATCTATATAAAATATTTTTTTCTTAATTAAATTTTAATCTTTAATAACAGGCTTATGCCTATTTAGTATTGGTTCATTGGTTCATCATGTGTTCGGAATGATACAACAGAATTCAATAACCTAGTAATTGGGGACATGGTTAATTAAATTTTGTCCTTTCAAAATTTAAATATAAAATAGTCAGGTATTTTAAAGTAGAGTCATTTGTTTATTTTCCTGGCTTGTTTGGTTTCAAATTGACCACAGTAAAATTTTAGTAATTGGGGACATGGTTAATTAAAATTTGTCCTTACAAATTTAAATATAAAATAGTCAGGTATTTTAAAGTAGAGTCATTTGTTTATTTTCCTGGCTTGTTTGGTTTCAAATTGACAACAGTAAAATTTTAGTAATTGGGGACATGGTTAATTAAAATGTGTCCTTTCAAAATTTAAATATAAAATATTCAGGTATTTTAAAGTAGAGTCATTTGTTCATTTTCCTGGCTTGTTTGGTTACAAATTGACCACAGTAAAATTGTAATTAATTTTTTGATACAACTTTTTTTTGTGTCTTTCTTAATTTTTTAGTTTTGGAAATTTTTAATAGTTATTAAATTTCCCCTGGTGAAGTGTGTAACTTATTGTGTTGCAAGCTTCTCCAGGTTGTAGGATTTCTGGCGCCGACGTGGTTGACAGCCTGCTTCACGGAATTTCTTCATGATGTGAGTTATTGATGCATTTTGGTCAGCCATCGCGAGGGGGTTGCTTAGGGTATTGTGCCGCAAAAATAGTTCTGCTGTTGTGCAGTTTGTCCCCAATTATTCTCTTTGTGTTAATATTGTTACGGGGTTTTTTGTCAGTTAGTTTGTCTTTGTGGATTTTCGTTTTTTTTTTTTTTCAGAGGTTTTTGCTTTTTTTATTCGGACTTATAAACTTTTCAATGTCGTGTTGGTGTTTTAATTCTGCTTTCATTTGAACTTGATAATTGTTATACCAGGTAAGGTTGTATGTTAGTTGGCTTTCGTGAGAGAGGCAGGCAGGCAGCGCACGTAGTTTCTGCTGAGAGGCGAGCTAGGCTCACGTAGCATACACCAGTGAAGTGCGGGACGAGGCAGTATTCGTTATCGGAGGCTGTAGCAATAACAAGGCGTGGGACGCTGAGACCGCATCCGGAGTTAGTTATCGTGCGGCAAGTACGTGACCGACGGGCTTGGTACCAGAGGAGAGCGCTGACGTTAGGGGCCGATAGGATATCTGAACGGGCCGTGGGATGTGTTTAGTCATGTGGGCGTGAAAACGACGAGCTAGGGCTTACCGCGGGGAACGGGGAAGATTTTCTCAGGTACGGAGTGCTGACTGACTGCAGACGGTGCATGTACCCTGTACTTGGGCGGGGTAAGATAGAGACGAATGAGGTTTGAGTACGAAGGTAGCATAGGCGGGGCTTGCCAGTGGAGTGAAGGTAAGAGCGAATAAGCGTGGAAGACAAAGGTAGCATAGGCGGAGCTTGAAGTCGGAGATGCCCGAATTAGGAGACATGTTCGAGAGTTGTCGAGGTGGACGCGATGAGCGAACGACGTGTTGAGGTTGTGTGTTGATCGGAGTACGCGACGGACGTGTTTTGTAGAGTGATGGGTGCAACGCACGACGGACGTGTTGGTAAAGTTACGTGTTGATCGGAGAGCGCGACGGGCGTGTGGTGTGGTGTGATGGCTGCGACGAGCGACGGACGTGTTGGCTTGTATGTTGAGTCCTCGTGGAAGGCGGACGGGTCTGTGATTCTTGGTTCCTGTGAAGAGGCTGCCGGAGGGGCCTGTGAAGACCGCAATGCCTAGCTCTACAGGATGAGTATAGTCATGCAGGGAATAAGTCCCTTACTATGTTTGTTTTAATTGATTTTCGTTAATGTGACAATGTAGTTTATGAACCTTACACCCATGCACCCCTGACGTATAGGCTATTGTAATGATAATCGTATTTTAACGTAATTTTGTCTCAGGATTAAAAAAAATGGATTTTTGTTGAGACTTGAAGGAACAGGCGAAGTCCTTTTATAAAGTCGGGAAGCCTCAGTACCAACGAGTCTTACGTTTTGCAGTATTAAGAGTATAGCGTATGTAATTGAAGTTCGGGTCCGGTGAGATAATTAAAGATAAGGTGAATGTTATTATTAACCTCTTGATAAATTAGCATTTGGTGAATCTGATGAGGTAAACGGCCAGAGTTGAGTCTTATGTTGTGATTAGGACCAGTCTCTTGGTTTGTCGTTATAAGACTGGATAAAGACCTTTCGTAGTTGGACACTGGGCGTTAAAGAGATAAACCTTCCTTGTGTATCTGAGATTTTGTTGTGAAATTCTAAGTCGTTTATTAAAAGGAAATTTGCGAACCGAATAGGGTTATCGACTTCTTATTTATAAAGTCTAAGTTAAGTCCCCCCACATATTGTTATTCATGGTAATGTTAAATAACTGTACTAGTTTGGAGTCAGCCTGAGAGTCACGTAACTTTGATAACTATCTAGCTTATTATTGTTTTTTAAAATATCTTTTCTTTTCATTATACTACCGCTGTTTCCTAAAAGATCCTTAGTATCCTCATGCATTGCCAAGGCTGGTTATAGTAGCTCTACCATAAGTTTTAGAGAGATGGACACACGTAGTAATTAGCTTGTTGCTGTCGTCGAGGGTACAGATAAGAGAATAAGGTAATTAACCCACCCTGAGCATGGCATCCTGGCCCGCCATGCATGTGTTATTGGAGATTGTGTTAGTTTATAATTGGCCAGGTGGTGGAGAGCCCCCTTGTGAAGGAATTACGTGTTGTCGTCCATCTGTTCTTCCATGGAGTTTATAATTATAAGTACAGTCTACCCATGGTCCCCCTGAGATTGATAATTCCCCCCAAATGACCGCTTAACAATATTCTTTATTATTTTGATGTAAAAACTATAAACTTAAATTCTGAAACCCTTTGTTATATATTTAAGTGTGATTATGCAGTTTTGTTAAGTAAATTCTGGGATTCTGTTGTATCACTCCACCAAGGAGTACTTTAGCTACTGTAAGGTGCCTCTGAAATAAGTTTTTATTTATAAATATATTTTAATTGTTTATGTAATTTTTGATCATTACCGTACAATGTATAACTACGTATCTTGGTTGTAATTTTAAATTAAAAGGATACTTTCAGCTGCCAACATTCTCAACAGTGCTCAGAAAGGTGGATAAGTTAGCATGGAATTATATTCAGTGAGTGTCAGATTTAAATTATTGTATACTTGATAATTTGGTAACTATTTAATTAATTTCATTAAAACACTTACTGTTTAACTGAAACTTTAAAAATTTGTGTTGTGAATATCATAATGTGATTGGTCATTCAAAGGGAAAGATACTCATTGCATAAAAAAACTCTTTAACAATGACCTAAAATTTATTAATTTAAGAGAAGAAAATTACGTGACAAAAGGATTGATTTCAAAATTTGTGCTTTCTAATATTGTATTAACTCTAATTTTTACTATTTTATTTGTGCAACATGTTAATTTGAATTGTAACTTTAAAAATGACCACGGGAGGGTGCTCTAATTACCCATGAGTACTGGAGGCGGCAAAGAACAAAGGTGGCCTGTAAAAAAGACAGTGATCGAGGCCAGTAGCTGGGATGTTGATGTCACTAGTAACAGACGTTTATTTTTCAATATGTGATGAAAATAATGTTGTGTAAGGAGCTCGGTGGCCTATCCCGTGGCCATTACTTACTGAGTTACTGTCGTGAGCGCGGTGAATAAAGAAAGAGACAAACAATACTGTGTGTTGTTCGTACCTACGTCAAGGACCCTGAGAAGAGAGTCTAAGCGTCAGCATTCTGCCGCGCTACACTACCATGACTGTGCAGGACTGGGGGAGTCATGGACAGTGAGAGAGGAGAGTAAGTCGTTGGGCGTGATGGAAGGATGAGATAAGTTACAGTCCTGCAGGCGACTCGTGCAGTAACAGTCGTATGGTAAGACTCATGCGGGGATCGAGCGAAAAGAAAGACGTGTTTGGGTGAGATGGTTGAGGATGCCTCGAGTCCGTTGGCGTGGCTAGCAGAGAATAGACATACACTTTGGCCTGAAATACAGTTAATTATTAAGATCATGGTAGCTAGCATCACTCTAAAAGTTGATTAAATTTAAGACAAACTGCAATAACTGAATGGTACCGTATGTTGTGAACTGTAATTCACCCGTGAAAATAAATGTAACAATTGACGAATCTGAGTTTCTCCTTTTAATAGTTAAACCTTGTGACGGATGGTTAAAATCAATAAATCTACATTTTAACTAAAATAGAAACTGAGCTATCCGGTGCACTTCATGTGACATAACCTCAATGGCCCGAACAGCAAGACGCGTCACACTATGCACCAGCATCAGTTGACAAAATGCATACTGGCCATGCATATGCTAGAGCAGTAAGAGGAAATATATGGCACATTTAGTTTTGGAAAAGTTAATTTAAGAGAAAATCAATTTCGAGGACGATGTTACATCTGTGTTGTTAGAAGCCCTTCACAATATTGATGATTCATATCTTACCAAGATCCAGGGCAAAATCTTCAAAACCTCAGCTCAAATCTTTACACATCAACTCACACAGCTAACAAAGAATGGTCCAACTGCTTGCTAAACTCTGAGTACAGTACTTCAATATGGTAACAATATTGAAACAGTTTATCGAAGCAGAAAGGTACGGAAACTGACTGTTACATTTACAATGTGTGCAAAAAATGCTACCCTTCTTCCATGCAAGTGGTCATTTTTTGTATGGCAAATCGCGCCACCTTTATCTTCAAGATATGTTGAACTTAAAATCACAGATGGTTCCAACCGAGTATGAAAAGTTCGCCACTGAAGGGTATTTCACCATCAGACACTCTAAGAAATTCTGGTCGGGTATCTGGAGTGATATGTCTATAGAAAAAACCCTAATGAGGACAATGGAATGTACTGGTGGTCTAGCACATGGTCAAGGCATGACAGACAGTGTTTCGGCAAAATGGATACTTTGAATGCCAGCCATTTTAAATGTTTGTGAAAACCTGGAAAAGTTTTGTGGCATTTCTTTTCATACGACAGAGCAGCACGTTAAATTGAGGGAATCTCAAAGAAAAAAGGACAACAATGGTGCTGAACGATGTTTCCATGGGTTTTCTGCTCACAACCCATTTCCAGTTATAAATTAAATCATGTCAATAAGTGCTGGGGGTTTATTCTCCAACTTCACTTTTGGTAAAGATCGTCACTTGTGACTGTCTTTCGTGAGCGACAGCGTTTAAGATGGCCACTCGTGACTGTCTTTATATCGTATTCTGTAACACCTCTCTTTACCAGAATATCTATGCACTTGGCAACACTGTAGGGTGTGTTCAGAAAACCTTCATAAATCTTGCCAAATTATATTTTCTCCCTTTTTACAGCATATTTTTAACTACTAATTACTTAAGTGTAGTTTAAATTACATAAATAATATTTGTTCCTCTTTGGAATTCCGATTTTAAAAGTTATACTTCACCTCGTCTCTCGTGAAAAGGTAGTGTGCTGCACTTACAAGAGATAGCAGCACTGGCACTGCGTTAGTATCTCTGGCCAAGAGATAACAGCACGTGTGTTGTATTGAATTTCTTGTTTGCGTCGTCATTAAAAGTTAATATAAACAGACATATAATTCCACAAAAATGTTTCATTATTTAAGGAAAAATAAAACAATGTATTTCTGTCCTCTTTCAAGCAATATTTCAATCGGATTTGTTCTCCAACGAGCATGGCCGTAGAACACAACCTAAATATGTCAGCCATTTTCATGAACTTTGTCTTGTAACAACACCCTAGAACACTATCTTTATGTAAAGAGAGTCACAAAGCTTTTGAAAGACAGTCACGTTGCCATTTTTAGTTACAGAATACGAATTCTCAAAATAAAGATGGTTACCCACCCACTATCTTTATGTAAAGATTGAATAAGAGACTGAAAAGTTACAGAATAGGCTCCCTGGAGTGATTAGAAGCGAACAAGTTGACTTATACAATTCAGTGTTCTCCCCAACAACAATTTAGAGCTGGGTGGTTCACGAGACCAGCTGGGTGCATGTGGAATAAGCTTGATGGTGTTGATGGGAATGTCTGTTTCTTAGCCGGGTGGTAAAGAAAAGTAGCCTGGTGGGGCGCCCGGCAAAATAGGCCTGGGGAGAACACTGCAATTCTTCAGAAACTGTAAGTCACAAATGAGCCGCATAGTTTTGAACTTAATTTCAAAGACATTAAATTTCATAAAAAAAGGGCAACTCCTCTTAGGGGCACAGCAAATGGGGGTAAAAATTTGTGACGACTCTATTTTACTTTTCCAAAGAATATCTTTAGCAAAACAAGACAACAAAGAACTTGAAATTTTCTTCCAATAAGAATCAGCCCCTTTACCCACTCTCTTTGATGATTTAGGAATGAGAAAGACTAAGAAATCAGCTATGTATACTGTATTCCCACAACTATTACAAGAACCTAACCTTAAAGTAGCATACATTGCAGATGACAGATACCTCCTACACAGAGTATTGTGGCATCAACAAGAAACATTTGCCTCAATATACAATCATTACATTGAGTATTAAATAATAAAAAAAATGTATTTGATAGCTATCCAAAAATCCTGAAAACACCAGTGCCAAAAGAGCTGAACATCTTCGAAGATCTCGAGTCAACCAGTCAAATGGCATCATATTTCAGGAAACAACAACAACATGTGTGTCCCAAGATTCGTTTCCTTCAAACGAAGAAGATAAAGTAAGGCTTATTAACATGCTGGGCGTAAAGTTAAGAAATCCTGGTCACACCGTAAAGCAG
Organism: Medauroidea extradentata; assembly: GCA_003012365.1. Taxonomy (NCBI): domain Eukaryota; kingdom Metazoa; phylum Arthropoda; class Insecta; order Phasmatodea; family Phasmatidae; genus Medauroidea; species Medauroidea extradentata. The sequence continues at coordinate 11,593 of PNEQ01034265.1, forward strand.
GCACACGAGGATGCTGACACACTCATTGTAAATACAGCAATAGATATGTCAAAAGAGTTCGACTCTGCTGTTGTTGTTGTTGTTGTTGTTGTTGAAGAAGTTGACTTCTTAGTTCTTGTGTCAGTATTAGCATGAGCTACATCTAATGTTTAACTTCTTAAAACCAGAAGAGAGAAAGTTTCCAACCGATTGTGTATCTGTAAAAGCTTAAAAAGCTTAGTAGGACACAAAGTTGTAGCAGATAACATTCTATTTCTGCACGCCTTCAGTGGTTGTGATACCACCTCTGCTTTCTTTCGACAAGGGAAAGGTTAAGTTAGTAAAAATTTTAGAGAAGAGCAGTTGTTTACAAGAGGCCATAACAAGGACCCAAACTGTACTGCAAACCAAGTAGAAGCTGCTGGAAGAAAATTTGTTTTGGCTCTTTACGGGGTACGAGATGAAGAAACATCCCTCAACCTCCATCGATTCCACTGCTTTGCAAGATCTCTTACAAAGAGTAAATTCGATCTTGCGGTCACTTCCTCCAACTGAAGCAGCCTTGCGAGAACATTCTCTGCGAGCTTATTATCAGATTCAACAATGGCATGGAATCACTAAGTCTCCTCAAGAGTGGGGCTGGAAAACCTCACAACACGGATTAATCCCTGTTCCTACTTTACAAGAACCTGCACAAGAAACAGTCTTAAAGTTAATTTCTTGTAAATGCAAGAAAGGGTGGACATAGTTGTGTGGCTGCAGAAAAGTTTGTTTGAAATGTTCTGCAATATGTACAACTTGCAAGGGACAGTTGTGTTTAAGTTACTTCCAACGATTATGAGTACATAGATCAAGAGGATGTATTACTTCTCGAAGAAAATGAAGATCCATTAGATGAAACTGTTAGAAGGGAGAGTCCTTCTGTAAGTGACGTCCCATCTTCATTGAAGAGAATAAAACTAACAAATAGCGAAGAGCAACAGTAACTAGTTATTACAAGGCAAATGTTAAGAAATTTTTAAATCATCTCTTCTATTGTTTGGTATACAAAATCAGAGATATTAGTCCTTTCATCATCACAGATTCTCACAACGCACTCAGTACCTTTTCATTGTAATGGAATACGAAAAATTATGTCGAAGCATGGTATTGCACTGCATTACCTGTGATGCGGGAGTTGAAGTACACATCAGTTATGGTTCTATATTCAGATGCTTTCTCAAGTCCTTCTGTTGCCAACTTCAGGACCAACTCTAGTGATGAAAACAGAAACTGGAAAACCCATTCCTCCTCATCCAAAGTTTTAATGGTCCATACACAGTCATCACTACAAGAACAGAAAAAAAAAATATAACTACAGTGAATTTACTTGTTACACCTGCTCCTCAAACTAGCACTCTTATGCGTTCTATGAAAACAGAGCACAAAATAAAACAGTGATTATCAAATTCATTATGGCCATAAGGGTGTATGCTAAAAAATATGTATTCTATCATGGAAAACTGCAAAGCTATTGCTGAAACGCTACAAATGTTATCAATAGTGCTAAATTATAACAATAATAGGGCATGAAAATACATAGTTGATAGAATCTAATTATTAATAGAGAACAGTTCTGTTTACAATAAAAGAATGTTGTCTACACATCAGCAGGGTTTACCTCCCACTGAGTTAAGCTAAGAATCAAGTAATTTGTACTTAAAAACTCACGAACATACGAAGTAAAGAGAGGTAGGATGACCACAGATGCCCAAATCCTGGATTATTTTGAGCATATTACACATAACAGTTGTATACAATGTATATGGAATTTTTTAAATGTCTAAATCGTTAAAACAAGCACATCACAGATCAAAAGTTTTTACTTCAAGAATTCTTTTTAAACAACTATACTTTGAGGGGCAGCTGTATTATAACTTAATATTTTCCAACAGTTTGAGGAAAAATTAAATATGTATCTTAATTGTGGCACATGAAGACTGTGGCACCCATTACTTCATATGCAAAATGATGCTGCAAACTTGATGATTCTAAGAAAGAAGCAACTGGGATATATATGAAAACAACTAATCCGGAACTGCTAACAGTCGGAAATATTTACCATCCACTCTCAATGATAGTGGAAGAATAGTCACTAGATATGGTAACTAAAACAAACTTTTCAGTAACAGGTGAGAGACTGATATGCACTGGAAGTTGACTGGATACTAAAACAATGAAAAAACTTATTACTAAAGTTGTTTACATTTCATTCTAGTATCAGCATGTTTATAAACAACCTCCCCAAATTCCATTACATAAACCCGGACTATTTAAAAGGCCACCACGTATCCTTCTTTTAAGATTTAAAAAATCACTGCAGGTTAGACTTGTTCAACCTAACACACACAACTACTGAAGTTCACTACCTTACTAAAACAGTTAGCAGTTTGCCTAAATGCCTACAACTACAGCTGACAGAAAAATTTGAATTAAAAGCTATCCTTAAGGTTGACGAGGTTTCGGCGGTGGTCTTGGTGGTGAAGATCACGTGGGTCAGCCGAAACCTCTTGGTGCGGGAAGTCGGTCGGCGAGGGCGCGATGGCTAGGTGGCGGCGTGCTCCACTCCCAGGATGCACTCCCGAAGTGTCGACCGCCGTCTTCTTTGTCGGACTCTCCCCACCTCGTAAAGGCTATTACAGCGAGGGAAACTAGCGCTGCACTGGAGGTTGCTCTTCCACAGTATGTGTAGCCTGACTGAAGATGGAATGATACGGCTAGCTGATTGTCTGAGACTGGTATCCTGTAGGATCGCCTGTCGTGACATGAAAAGCCTTAAGGCGGCGGGACTATTGTTGGCGCTGGGCAGGTGGACTAGTAGAGGAGCGCTAGAAGTGCGCCTCAACACGTCCCTACGCCTTTTCACCTCTCCCAGTCAAAACAAGACCCGACACCGCTCGGAAAGAGCACAATGTATTCGTGCTACCTCCAGAGGGCCTATGTAGAAAATCTGAAAGGCGCGCGGCTTACGCCTCCTCCCAGTCGTAGAATGATTAAGACTACCCGATTTCAAACTCTCGTTGCGATCCTATGGGATGCAGGGGTCCCAGGTGTCTGGCAGGTGGATTGGGTTTGTCAACAATGGAAAGGTACGGTGAGTGAAGAAAAGAAAGGAATGATGTGCTGCGTTGTTTATAGGAATACGCCAACAATGGAACTGAAACACCCTGTGCCTAAAAAGCCTGAAGGGCGTGTAGGAAGGAACCGAAGAGCACTAGCTTCCGTGGGGAGAGTCGTTGATGCAGGTGACGACGCCTCGGAAAGCGGCTCTTGGTTGGCGAAGCTGGACAGCTGGCGTAGAAGGCTTTCACGGTCGTGATGGGCGCTTCTGGAAGGGATCCGGCAGTGTCTTCCGGGCCTGGAGATGTAGCTTGCAGTGGCATTGAGGGTAGAGAAATCTACCACAGCTGAACCTTTCAGTGTTAGCAGGGGTACTGCTCAGAGAGAGTAGCAAACAGGTTGCTACTCGGAGACGAACTGCTCTTTGGTGGCTCATGCTCCCTCTTTTATACCCTTCTCGGGTCGGTCTGTGGTGATTGGCCGGCTGCTCGCCTAATGAAGAGACGGCTCGGGCGCAAGGGGGTGGTCCTTTCCTCCTCTGTGGTCTCTGTGCTGCGGGTGGCGTGTCTACAGGCGGCATAGCGTCTCGTAGAAAAAATACGTTAGATTGTCTTTGCCCGGGGTTTTTGGGAACGAAGGATAACTAAGGATGGGTTAGGTAGGCTTCATATTAAATATTTGGAGTCAGGTTAGAGTGCACTGACGTGTGCGGGAGTAATAAGGGCAGAAAGGATTAACAATGGGTGCTGGAATATGGAACGGGCAGGATGTGGCGGAGGCTTCACAGCTCAAGACACTGCTAGCATGCGTCAAGGGTTATAAAATATCATAAAAACTTTTAATAAAGAAAAAGAATTTTCAAAAGTAATAAAAAAATCCTAACATCATCAAATTCATAATATATTTTTGATTACAGAATGGAAGCAAAAACTATTTAAAGCAAAGTAAGATGGCAACAAACTTAATGACATAGTCAAATATGAAAAAAAAAAAAAAAAAAAATGGAATCATATGAAGGTATCAAAATAAGCCTCAACATAATAAATCTTTAAAAATAAAATTAAATGAGGTCTTAGACTCAAAGCCAACAAGTTTGCAAATATATTTGCAACAGTCTTAAAAGCTAAATACTCTATTGCCAACAACAATATTTATCACTCCTGTAAACCCCAATATTTACCAGGGTCGTAAACTGTTCCATTTTTAATCCCATATCCTAAGACTAAATGAATTATCACTTACATACATCAAACAGGATTCCATGTTTCCAATATTTCAGAAATTTTACAAACCAAAATGATGGATAGAGAATTGAAAAAATTCTCCTTCAAGGAGGGGGGGGGGGAAGGGGGACAATTGGCCAAATACAACTTTTCTGCATACATGCAAATATTATTTTGCTGTCATACCTGTATATTGTGAAATGTGAATTAAAATTTTTTATACTTTTCAGGTGGAATTAAATCGGGATTGGAAAGTTACTTTTAAAAAGTACATAACTCTGTTATAGTTACTTCAGCGGAAATTTAACCCGGATACATATACACGTAATCATGCGTGCCAACTTTTGAAAATGAGAATTAGTAAATCATCTCCAAAATATTTAATTTTCAGCATAAACTGCGCGCAGCATTTTTTTATAAAAAGATTTTATGATCCTACACTTTTTTTTTTAATTTCAAAATATATTAAATATACATATTTCTAAGTAAACTTTTAAAATTTTGCATATTTGTAATTCATAACATTTTTTTCTTAAAACCAATCCAAAATGATAAACTGACATTTTTAAACACTTAATAATCAAATGTTCACTCACCTTTCCCTTAATTTTTATCATTTTATATAACTTCGCAACTAAAACTTTTAAAAAGCCTTAAAACAAAAAAATAGAAAAATCTATATAATGTCTAAAATCTTTATATTCTTTACCGAGCCACAGTAGCATAAAGATATGTGGTTACAGTTTTTTGACATTTGGAGCTTCATCACACTATCATCACACAAGTTTCTGTTGCAACGCAAGCATATTTCTAAAAAGAAATGGTAAATATTTTAATAAACTATAACAGTTTGCAGCAGTATACAGAATCACACTTCGTTCACACATTTTCAAAAAGTAACCAAATACACATACCCGAATTATAGAAGACAAAACATTATATTAGGCCCACCTACGTCATCCACATTTCACGTGTTGTGTTTGAAACTAGTTTATTGTGTCACGTAACATTTTGTCTTCTACCAGATACACAGTAAATATTCGAACCGCTGACAAAATATTACAAACACAATCGCCTCCTATTCTTCACGTAGGCATTTGTTTTTTATTTCTCCTAAATGTTTTACACATTTTTAACTGTGAAAAACAGTATTTTCATATACATAGCGGGTATGCAAGTTAATTAAAATTTCACTACAAGTTTATAGAAATATATTTCGTTTCAGATTCTACCGCTCGCATGCATACAAAACAAAACGCTGGCGCCACCATTTTACTACTGCGCAGTGCGTATTGAAGAAAATCGCATATTGGCTCTCAACTACGAATAAGAAAGCCATATGGCTTTTCTCACTGTGACAAACTGTTGAAATAAAAGCACAAAAATGTCTTGCAGCCATTAACACTGAGTACTCAAATAGTAGCATACTAAATATGTTGTTTACGTTGGTATAACTGTGCAAAACATTTTACCACCACGCGTTAAAGATAGTAGAGGAATTTCGAACTGGCAAATATCCCAAAAAATTCGTAAAATATTAAGACTTTTTGTAAAATCGTAAAACACATCCACTTTTCGTACATTTTACGAAAAAATCCTACAAGTTGGCAAGTATGCACGTTACTCCACTGAAAAGTAACTAGTTAAAGTAACTTCTAGTTACTTTATTTAAAAACATGATTAGGTTGATACTCTACGCCACACGTAAGAAGTTAAAAAAATTTCCAGTACAGAATTATTTACTTCTAACACCACGCGAGGTAGAGGGGTCCTGTGAGTGATGGTGATCTCAGTGCTGATTTTACAAGCGCCAGCAATGCGGCCCACACATTGCAATTCTAGAGACTATCTCAGGGCTGGTTATGGGTTTGCGCGTTGCTCACCCCTACCTTGGTGTCACATACAGTACCTCGACTTGCAGACACTAGCATCCCTGATCACTGACAATTGAGTGGGGTTCTATAATTATACCAGACAACACATACGGGTACAGTCATACCACGCTCGGTTTATTCCATATCTCATTACACTGCGTGCCTTGTATTGGTTGACTATGTGAGTAGTGACGTCCGGGGTTACCTAACCTGTTCTGCCCACTAACACAACGTAAACCACTTCCCACTCCGTAGTATACAGTCCCTACGGGGTAAGGGCGCCTCCAGCCGCTAGGATGGACTGCAGGTGGTTACCCAGGGACAGGATACAGAGCTCTAACCACTCGGCTGGGGAGCAGAACACATCACTTGCAGGTCAGCCCTCAGCTGAGACTCATGCCTGAGGAAGACTGGAACCCAGGGGTAACCACGGGTTACAAAACCAACCTAATTGGTGGGACTTAACAAGCCCAGATCTCTGGACAAGAGATGTATAGTCATGACAAAAATTATGGAGCACTGAAATAACAGCTATCAAAGCACTAGGCCTGAGAATGGCGTCGAGACACACAGGTTGGTGCGGCGACCACATGGCTAGACAACACTTGCAACACCCTTAAGTTACTACATGAACCCTGGACAAATTACCTAGACCCTGACAAAAATATCACTTGCAATGTACTCAATTCCGACGATGATGGATGCAACACCCTTAGACCTCACACTATGGCTGCATGGGCCACGCCTACGTACTTCTCTCATCTTAAATTACTAAAGGCCACAGGGGCACAAATACATTAATTACACCGCAGTATCTGACTGCGCAGAACGTCAAAGCACGCGCACAAAAGAGCAGGTTGAGCGGTAAACTACGAAAGACTATTGCGACTAACTCAGAGAACCAAAATATGAAGGTGCGCGCGGACAGTGTCTTACTTCTCCCGGCGATGACGAACGACTGCCATGAGCTAGCTGCTGCGTGGACCGAATATGGCTGCCTATGGGGTTTACACCACCAGAAGTCGCACGTTAATGAATTACTTTAAATCAAGCAAAAGGCACAAAACACTAACATTAATACATTTTACAAGAGCAGTTGTACAAACACACCATTATTTCCTTAACTATTATATCTGCAGAACATAAACAATACTAATACTCTGCAGCCGCGGCAATTCAAATAGAGTTCGCCGACACAGTCGTTTCGCAAATACACAACACTGCATTCAAGACCCGTCCTGCCTCGCACATGTGTGGCGACGAGGGTGGGAATGTTCTAGGTGTTGCTGGCCTTGGACTGGCATCACATCATAACAACACAATTTACTGCATAAAAATACTATTTTCAACTGAAGCATTTTGTAGGTGTTTGGGTGTAAGCAATATGTGTAGGCCTATTTTAATAATTAAGGGTAGGCAAGCAAAGTCCATCTATAGTACACTGCTGCATTGTCAGGACTCTACCTAGTATCATTATAACCGAGTTACTGGAGAAAAATGGGTTGGATGGGTCGGGTTATAACGGCGTGAGATAGAAATAATTCAGTAATTTAACTAGTTCTCTTAAGACACTGGTTGAATTTTATACAAGTGGTTAGTAAAGAATATTTCATCTTTCAAGTGGTCTATAAGCTAATATGTTGGCATTATTACATTAATTTTTTTCAGCAAACAACAGACATCGCAAATCATTATTTGGTTTTCATGTGAAAATAATAATAATAAAAAGCTTTAAATTATGGCTGTTACATGTTCATAATTGGGTTTGTTCCACTTTGTGTAAATGACGCTGCAGATTCTGCTTGATTTTTACCTTATAAGAATCTGTTTTTGCTGGCAAGTCCACCAACACAACAGACATATCTAATACTTATCTTATATTGAAATAATACCAAAAGGGGCTTTTAAAAATTTACTGTCTGGAGTAGAGTAGGTTATCTCAGTCATATGACTGTGTTTTGTTATTTACAAGGATTTGACATACACCTGCAATGCAGTTCAAGGTTTTTAGTTAGCTGTAATAAAAAAGCCTACATATTTTCTACATGATAAAAATTTTGTTAAATGCTATGTCCACTATGCATTGTTTACATGTTATTTTATTTAAATTTAAATATATTAATAGTTTGAGCGGCTATTGCTTAAAATTTCTAACAGTGTTACATTACACTCTGGTTAAATGTCCACACCTTAAACTTGAAATTATGGCTGACTTACCCCTACCTTGTGAATGTTCAAAAGCTGCTAAAGACATAGAACAGTAACGAACTAAACAAAAGGGAACCAACAAATTGCAAAACTGAGGGATAGCCAACACAGGAAAACCAAATTTCCTGCACTAAATATACAGGATGTTCCAAAATGATCTTCACAACTTTGACTGCTAATATCAAAAAACTAAAACAGATAGAAAGGTACGATTTGCACCACAATGTTCACACATACCTGAAGTTTCATTTTGTGTTTGTTCGTGCAGGTTAGTCATAGAAGAAAAATGGCCACCCCCCAGCAGATGGCACAGTGTGTCGAGTGGTATATAGAAACCAGATCCGACACCCAAGTCCGGTGGAAGTTCCGGACACATTACAGAGACATGCCACCATCATGTCCGACTATCAGAGCATGGTACAGGAGGTTCAAGGAAACTGGAAGTGTCTTGAAGAGGACGAGTTCAGGATGACCAAGCACCAGTGATGCAGATGTGGAACGGGTGCAACAGGCATTCATCCGGAGTTCATCCAAATCTATCTGTCGTGCTTCTCGACAGTTGCAGCTACCAACAACCACGGTGCACAGGGTGCTGCACAAGAGACCGAAGCTGCATGCTTACAAGGTGCAACTGCTGCATGCACTTCAACCTGATGACAGGCCAAAACGCAAATCATTTGCAGTTGAAATTCTGAGTCACATTGATGACGACCCAGACTTTCTGAAACAAGTGAAGTTCACAGACGAAGCTTGTTTTCAAGTGTCAGGAAAGGTAAACTGCAACAATGTGAGGATATAGGTCTCTGAGAACCCCCATTTTAGCATGGAAATGGTACGAGACAGTCTGAAGGTGAACATCTGGTGTGGTCTGTTACATGATCGTGTGATAGGGCCTATTTTTTTGCTGAAGCCTCAATAATCTTGGCTATTTACCTAGACATGTTAGAACAGTTTGCATTTCCACAGATAGAAGATTTGCAATGTGACATTGTGCTGCAGCAGGATGGTGCTCCTTCTCACTGGGGCTTGGTCGTTAGGGCTGCTTTGGACGACAAATTTCCAGGTCACTGGGTTGGTAGAGGAGGACCCATTCCCTGGCTCCCAAGGTCTTAAGACATCACCCAACAACTGGATTTTTTCTTATGGGACTTTGTGAAGGATGTGGTCTACCACACTCCAGTGCAGGACCTCAGGGAACTGCGAGTACGCATAACAGCAGCAATTGAACAGATTAACGCAGACTTGCTAGGCCAGATCTAGGCGGAACTGGAATGTCGCTAAGATATCCTGCGTGCTACAGATGGTGCTCATAATGAACTTTGCTAAATGGGTACTAAAACTTCAGATGTGTATGAACACTGTGGTGCAAACCGCACCTTTCTATATTTTTTTAGTTTTTTTTATATTAGCAGTCAAAGTTGTAAAGATCATTTTGGCACCTCCTGTATAGTAAAACGGCCAATATTTTTGTAGAAATTTTAGTCTTATGGGAAAGAAGAAACAGAACTATAGTTAAATTGAATACAATAAAGTCGCTTTTAAAAAAGTAACAGGAAAAGTAAAGGCATTTATTGTTACTTCAAGAGCAAATAATGTACTTAGATAAGGTTAAAAGTTACTGAAACAGAATTATAACGACGTTACCATGTTCGGTCCCTTGTATTAAATAGAATTTGCAATAAAAAAATAGTTTTGCTTGGTTATTTCACTAGAGTTCAAATGTTGTAAATTGAGTTACAAGAAATTTATCTTGTGGTAAATTAGAAAACGTTGGCAACCATAAACTCTACCATAATCCAAAACCTAGTTTTTTGGAATATTAAAAACTTAAAATATCTTTATAAGTCAGACCTACCAAACTCTCAATTTGCAGTAAACTACTAATATATACTATTTTCACAACTATCACATATATTTTTAGATTGCATTTAAAGAAGTAAATTGCCTTCCTTCTGGTAAGAAGCTACAGTCAGTCGTAGCTATACAACACTCTGAAACTTAACAGGCATCTGCCGTTTTATACCAAATCAATATTATTCTAAACCAACCACGACTCAATTCAAAATAAATTTACTGTCATAAATTTGCTCAATTTTATACGCCCTAACCACATTACTATTACTTCAATAATCAAGGTGTTAGTTTTACCAGATGTTATTAATTGGTAAATACATTCAGAATAAGAGTTCAAGACAAATATCCTGCCTCATCTGGTGTCCCTCAAGATGGCACTCTGTTGTCACATTTCCAACTTGCTGTTTTTATTGATTTCTGCTATATCTCTAATTTTTGCACCAATACCGCCCCCTGGAAGCTCACAAGCTAAAGTGTTGTCGATAATAACAAAAAAAAAGTTGCAACTGATAAAAACTGTTTTAAGATAAACTTTGCCCCAAGAGCATTTGAGTGAACTGGCAACACTGGCCATTGAACATTACTTGTTTAATGAAACAGACACAGGTTATTTGTTCAAGGAATTTGTAAAATTTAACCCAGAAAAATCTCCTTTTGATGATTTAGGTTGTTTCGTTTTGCCTCAATTTCTGATAATCTTATTCAAGTTATATTAATTTACATTACACCACTTTAAACGAATGTAATGTAGTTTTAGATTTATGTATATCAATGCAAATTAGTAAAATATTTTAAAAAGTATCATGATTCATTAACAAAAAAAGCAGTACAGTATGTATCAATTATATTACTGATACCTCTATAACACTGTCCACATATGCCTGTGCATAGTACGAGTGTGACCGATCCGAAGGCGTGTCAGGAGGATATCCTCCTGTCTTGTTAATGAAATGGGACGCTTGGGGACAGCCGAATCAGTAAGGGCCCGAAGTTTGTTTGTTAGAGGGAGGGCATGCCCTTCCCTCTGCTAGAAATACCAGACAAAAGTACAGACATCATGCAGCACATCACACAGAGAAACACGAAGGTCACAGGGTAGAAGGCCGCAAACTTCCTTCACTGCAGCACCTGCCACATTATTACCTGGAATGGCGACATGGCCAGGCGTTCACAAGAAGATAACCTGTACAACAACCCTGCCAGCCACCCTTAGCCTCTCCTTGATCAAAGAGACAAGGGAGTAAGCTGAGGAGACAGTTAGCAAGGCTTGTAAAGCACCCATCCAATCAGAGCACACCAGACACTTGCGAAAGGACACCCTATCAATAAAACACAGAGCTTTAAAAACAACATAAAGCTCTGCCGTTAAAATGCTGCATGACGGATGAAGTCCAAACAGGTACCTCTCTGCACCTACAATAAAGGCACATGCAGTAGAGGTATCAGTTTTGGAGCCGTCGGTGTAAAAGCAGGTAAAACACTTAAAATCTGTTGACACAAAATCGTTAAAACGGCCTTGGTAAATGTACACGGGAGTGGTCGACTTCGTAAAGTTCACCAGATAAAGCCGAACGAACAACTGGTGCATCGCCCATGGTGGTTCTAGGCACATGCCATAGAACATCACTCCGAGCACGGGAGTGCAAGAAACTGACACACACAGGTTTGGTGGCTCAAGATCTGGCACCATACAATTGTACAGATGGAAGATGGTGAAAAGCATGCAGTAAATGGGATGGGTCAGGCAGGACTCGCAACCCGTACTGCAGCAGAAGGTGTTCACGCTGATAATGTATTGGTGGTTCACCAGCCTCCGTAAAGAGACTCACTGTGGGAATGTGCAAAAAGCACCAATCGCAATGTGGATTCCAGCATGATGAACAGAGTCCAACATCTTCAGCATAGATGGGCGTGCTGAAGAGTAGGCTTGACTACCATAATCGAGCTTGCTTCTAATTAGGGCACTGTAAAGGCGGAGCAATGTTTCCCTGTCTGATCCCCAAGTACGACCACTAAGTATCTTTAAGAGTGCGATATCCCGCAAACACAGACACTTACGATGTTTCAAGAGATCCCTCCAAGAAAGTTTGGAATCAAAGACAAGGCCTAAAAAAATATCACATGGCCACAAACAGGCAAAGTAGTCCCTTGTAAAATCACCTCAGGACATGGAAAAGTGAAATGTTTACAGCAAAAGTGAACTACCTGTGTTTTTGCTGCAGTGAAGCAAAATCCACAACTGTCAGCCCAATTAGCAAGCAGGTCGACAGCCAGCTTGATCTAACCCTCCACAGCACACAGGGTGGATGAGCTGCAATAAATCATAGTCATCCACACAAAGCGCACAGCGCACAGGGAGGCGGACAACAGATAAAATGCTGTTTATAGCTATAGCAAATATGGTAACACTTAACCAACCCTGAGGAACCCCATTTTCCTCAACAAACTCCTGCGAGTATGCTACTCCATTTCAAACATGGAAAATTCTGTGATACATAAAATTATTTATAAATATAGGGATATGTCCACGAAAACCCCATGCATTAATTTTTTTAGGACACCATGACACCATGTGGTGTCAGACATTCTCCAAGTCAAAAATGACAGCAAGGAGGTGTTGTTGCTGCGTAAAAGAATTTTGAATCGCTGTCTCTAAGCCGTCAAGACGGTCTACCACTGAACGGTGGCTGCGAAATTCACATTGGAGAGTTGATAGAAGACCCCGAGACTCACGACAATACATTAGCCGAGCATTCATCATTCTCTCCATTGTTCTGCAGACAGAGCTAGTCAGCGAAATCGGTCAATAACTGGACATGTCCCCCTTATCCTTCCCAGGCTTTAAAACAGGTGTCAGGGTTGAGACACTCCATTGGGAAGGGAAGCATCGAGATTCTTAGATAAAACATACAGACTAAGTAATTTAATTTTCCCTTCAAGTGGCAGGTTTTGAAGCATTGCATAACGGATACCATCCGGACCAGCAGAAGTGTGTTTCGATCGGGAGAGGGATCTCTCGGGTTCACTAAGAGAGAAAGGCTGATTATAGTCTTCTCTCTGTGAAATACTGAAGTTGACACCCTGCACCTTACAGCAAGTCTTTAGGGCCTGAAATGACAGTGGAAATCGGCCGCTGCTCGAATACTGATGAAATGTCTATCCTAGTAGGTTTCAAATTTCTTCGGCATCAGTAATGACAACATTATTATGTCGAAGGAAGGGAATATATATTCTCACATTATTCAAATTAAAAAAAAAATCACAGTGGATAAAGACATTGCAGGCTACAATGTCATGCTCCTAAAAATTAAAAATTAAAATTATCTGAATGTAAAAAAAAAACTGAAACTGAAGATAAAAATTTTAAAAATTCAATATATATTTTTTAAATACAAATAAAATTTACTCTTTATTTTTATGAGCATGACAATGTAGCCGCCTGCCATGTATTTATCCATTGTGACTTTTTGAATTTAGTATATCAATTGGTTTTAGTGTAGTCGTTAAATCAGAAACATGCAAAATATGACATTAGCAAGCCATTATGTGAAAACTAAGAGATAAAAAAATTTCGTAAGAGCCAAATTTAGTCACATTTAGTGTCTAAAATAAAAATATAGCTCGTACAAATAAAAAATAAAAAAATGGTGATGAAAATTGTGGTAGACCGCGCCCTAAAAATTGGTATATTCGACACACCCTGCAAGGTGCTCAGCATATGTTTTACGCTCGGCCCCGTATTTTATTAATATTTAAGAGTTAGGCCTACCTTGTTTTTGCCCAAGGGGTCACTTGAATACAATATTGTGAGCAGTGTTGCCATAAAACTAAAGAGTTAGAGATGCTTATGTTTACCATTTTTGTATGTATATATTCACGCATACCATAACAAATGTAAACAAACGGACGCTATACAAACAACGCCAGGGGGAGATTTGCGAGTGTTGGAGTGGCCTGCCTGCTAGCCAGCAGACGGCCTCCTTTCCAGTGGTGGCCATTTTCACCATCTACCTATGGTACTTTAAGCCCTCCTCAGGGGTATATAAGGCAGGTGCTCGCCTAGCCAGATCACCAGTTTAAGGCTCAGGCCTCCTCACAGAGCAAGCCTAGGCACCTCCCCCAAACCTCGAAAGAGTTGCTTCCAATACCCATCTTCTGTGGGTTGCTTCCTGAGAAGGGAGTCTAAACCCGCCTACACATCCTCTATACAGGTTGCTTCCTGAAAAGGGAGCCTAAGCCTGGTCCTACCCTAATCTTGTCAAAAGCTCGTTCTCTTAGGAAACGCACCCTAGCTGCACGGGAAGTATAAGGGAACGCACCCTACCGCGAGTTTAAACTAGTCGTCACGAGGCGCATATCTATGACCGCCGGACGCGGAAGTTTAGTCGGTCTATGAGAAGTTCTGGGGCTCCGTATAAATGACCACGCGGTCGAGTATAGTGAACATAGTGTTTAAAGCAGTATTGTATAAAGACCAATGTAAAAACAGTGATTGTAAAAGTGCACCGATTGAGTTACAATATATACAGTTCAATCACATTTCTTAGTTTCATTCCTAAAGTAAAAGCACTCATGTCAGATACCGAGTGTTTGGTAATTAATTTATCGCCAGAGGTGAGAGCATTAACTGAAGGCCGAAAGGCAGAGGCCGCAGTTAAGCGCCGACAGGCAGTAATAAGTGTCTGTGACATACCTGTGGGAATAATCCCCCCGCCCCAAAAGGCATCAGGGAAAGCTGTGACACTCACCAAATTTTGCAGTCGCTATAATGACACCGAGAACCAACCACCAAAGCGTAAACGTGATAATTTCAGTCACATTCTCAGGGATGTGCGACTTCTCCAGCGGCCATTAATAAACCCAATCAAAAAGCCCGAAAAGCCTACACCTTTGCTGCACCCTCGCATTCAGCAGCTGAAGAGGGAAGCCGACTTCAAGCCGAAACCTGTGTTGGACCGAAAACGCCACCTCCTGAAGGAGTTATTCTAAAGGTGAGTGGTTAGCGCGCCCACCCCTCTTCATGAAAACATGAGAATTTTCCAGCTCTGCTGCAGAGACTGTGTTGTGTCGACTACCCAGGAAACCACTCTCCTCTGGACACCTAGCAGCCTCTCCGCCCCTTCAGGAAAACCTCATGCTCGCTTGCTCAAACCTTATTGCAACTTCGAAGGAAAAACTTAAACTCACCCCCTTTGCCAGCAGAGTGGCGAGAGACTAAATTGTTTCCCTACATTGCTTACACAGGGGCACTAACTATTTGTGTAGGTAAATTTTAAACACTAAGTGGTAATTAAATGTTCTAAGCACAATATTACTCAATATAAAAAAAATTAAAACGAAGGGCCCTAGTCCAAACTCTCTCTCGTGCACCATTTTTAAAAAAAATTAACTCAAACAGGGGAAAATTACTTTTGGTACATAAGTCTTTTAAAAAATTTTCCTTGAGAGCTAATGACATTGAAATGAGATGGGTATGGAGCACAGGCTGAATTTAAGCGGAAGGAAATGGAGAAGATCTTTGAGAAACCATGCCGGCTAGAGGTAACAGCTGACGCCAAGAGCTGCCCTTATGGTAAAATTAAGAGAAATTGAGTGTACAGAACAAGGAACGGAGTAAAAATTGGAGCAATGCAGATGTACATACTATTTACAACAATTGTTTTGCAGTTCCCCACTCCCACTTCAAGAAACCATGATGTACTATTTTCATGTATGACAGTGTCTCACTTACATGATGTTTGAGTGTGTAGTTCATGTTATTATTTTGTGTATAAAATGTTATTAATAGTTTTAAAGGAACACATTTGTACAATTTTTTACTAAATATTGTTCATTTACAACCACTTTTATCATGGCAAGAGTAAATATCCTTCTTCTTTAGCCCCAAGGTAAAACAAACTGCCATACAGGTTACAAAGTTGGGACTGTTTAGCTTGTGCAGCAGATTCTTCTAGAACATTCTACAAGACATTAAAGCTACACTTACAACAAGCCTAGTCAGTTTGATCTACACAAAATATGTGTTATATGCACTATATCTTCCCTGGTTCCTCTTTGGGTCTTACATCACAACATAGTGCCAGACATTCTGGGCACATCATATCTGACAGAAAAAATGCCTAAAGATATTTTGGGGTCATATAACTCTGGCTTTGTTTCCAGAAGATGAAATAATTAGCCAAGATGTTAGTTGTCAAGCCAGAATTTATGTCCACTTATTACGTCTATACACATTATTTTCTGTGTCACGCACAGGACTGGTTGCACAATGTCTGAAATTTTTCTGATAACCACCTGATTAAATTTTGGGTATTGGTTAGCAACATTTTATGTTTCTCAAGTTATGGTTAAGATTAAACTGATGTTTAACAATCGGTGACCAATAGTTCATTTAAACAAAAGAAGAGGTTCCAACTACTGAGTTAATCATAATATTTAACAAATATTGGAAGATACGGTTTCATGCTAATAACCCCTGTGATGAAAATAGAATGTATTTCAAAATCAGAAAAATTAATTGAACGAAAAGTTATAGCAAGTTAGAAATAATTTCAATTTACAATAATTGTATAGCACTGTGATTCAAAATGAACACATCAGTTCAAAGTACACTTATCTAATAGAGATGATTTTATAACTATGGTTATGGCAGATCTGATTTTTTAAAGACGATTGTTGTAAATAACATAAATATACTTAACTCAATATAGGTACAGTAAGTCCCCGATTTACTTCGTACCGATTTACGTTGTTTCGGATTAACGTCGCTAATGTTTGAGTACATACGTTTCAATTTTTGTAGTCACAGATTCAGAATAATGTTGTTTACGATTCCCGTGCTTTTTATTTTCATTAATACACTGTACATAAATCGTCATATGTGCGGCAATTTAGCGTTTTATTTGTGCTACGTAGTGTAAGCTACGGGCGCATCGCCCTACGTTATCATACGCTGCGACAAATGATTCCTGCTCTCCACGTGGTGATGCAATACTACTCACCCACCCACGTCGCTAGCGTGACAAAGCCTTATCTCCTTCTCGAGACGACGCAGCAGATTCCCGTTCCCCTCTTCAAATAGCCCTTGGCCCTGCTTCAGCAGCTGTGATGACATTGCGTTGGGCAGAAATAGACCAGGATTACGATGCCTTCACGTTCACTTTGTTTTAACTTTCACGTAAGCAGGAAACACCTTGACAGGCGCATTTGAACAGGTCCTATCACGATCGCGCCACTTTATTCTTACGTTCACTTTCACATAGCGAAAAGCTTGTCGAGGTCAAGCTTTTAAGATAAAGTGATACGTGAAGTTATACCACGGGATCGCCTGGACCAATCACATTTCGGATGAGTTAATGTCTTCTATTGTATCATGTTATTTTGGACTATTAATTTCAAGGCTCTCTCACGACATTTTTCATTGCCTGCTTGCAGCTTACGTGAAGGATCGTATTATGGCACCTCAATTGATTACGTATTACGTATACATGAACACGATAAAGTTTTCAGAGATGCATGACCGTGAAGTCCTCGTAATCTCGGCCTTATAAACGTGCCACTGTTTCAGTTTACATTACTGCGCTTTAAACGTGCTTCAGTACAGTATTAGCTCACTGCAATTAACGCTAATTACTTAACAAAATGGCTTCGAAATTGTCAAGTTTATCTTCAAAGTTCGATATTTCAAAAAATAAGAACAGAATACCTGTCTCGTTAGCCACGAAAATGTAAGTTTGGCGACTTTTTGATTCAGGCGAGAGGGCAGTTGAGAGCCTACAATTCGAGCAAACATGGACAAAATTGGACAACATTAAGCAGTATAAAACCAGCCAACAAATTAATCTATTTGGAGATAATAATAGTACGTAGAAGAAAAAGGTCCAATGTACGTCTTAGAAAGAGAAAAAGTACTAAATCATAACATTTGACGAAAAATAAGAGCCCGGAAAAATGGTTAATACAAGGCTTAGATTAAGTTACTCATGTCATAATGCAATGGGGCAGACGCTTGCCATGTGGATGGAAACACAGAAACACACAATTGTCCTGTAAATTTAGCGCTGATTCGAAACAAAGCCTCATTATTTTTATAGTGAGGTAATAAAAAATGTTGAAAGAACTTTGACCTTAAAGGATGAAGTGTTTACTGCCACCCGCGGATGGTTTCGGTGATTTAAGCCCAGGTATAGTTTCCACAACATAAAAATTACAGGCGAGGCAGCAAATTCCGACAACAGTGTAGCAAAGGAATTTATTCCGAAACTTGAGAAGACTATTGAAGAAGGTGGCCACACGCCCAAGCAAATTTTCAATGCAGATGAAACCGGACTTTTCTGGAGGAAAAATGCAGGCGAGAACATATATCGCCAAAGAAGAAAGAACTGTAACTGGTTTCAAAGCTGCAAAGGATCGTGTGACTGTCTTACTGGCAGAAAAGAAATGATAATATCGCACGCCGGCATGTCTGTGTGCAGCGTGTGCGCGCGCTTCCGGCCAATTGTTAGTTGTGGGCGGCAGGCTCGACTCATTTTGCGTCGTTTCTATTTACGTCGTGGTTTTCAGAAACGTAACCCCGACGTAAACGGAGGACTTACTGTACATCCAAAATGAAGATTTTTTTGCCAATAGATAATACTTTGTGAAAATATATTATCCACACAAAAATATTGACCAACCTATTATAGTGAGAAATATCTTTCACCAATAATAAGTACTGTAACGAGTCACTGCTCTAGAGGGCATTTGGGTGCAGACTGTGCCACCTGCCTCTCACCTGCTCCCTACCTACAATTCTGGCATCGAGACAGAGGACTGCACCACTTCTCCTCCCCCTATCGTCCGCCTCCCTGGTGACGCAATGCGGGCCACTCGCACCTAACTGATGTCAAAAGTGTTCTGAATGGATGGGCACCTGTCAATCATCAGGGACAAGATTCCGCTCGGACGTAACTGAATGTTACCACAACACCTAGAATGTTCAGCTTACATCAGCCAGCATGGTCAGCGAGCTCTGAGAATTTTCTGGGTGTCGTCGTTTGCAACTATAAATACTGTATAAGAATTCAGTATTTTGACAGCCGATGCTACCAATATTTGAACCATGCACCAGAATAACACATCATTTAAAACAAACAGACCTGACCATATGGCCATATGAAATGGTGGCAGCAAGCCTGAACAAAAAATCAGTTAACTTCCATCACAGACATTGAAAATAGTGTGTATTATACTTAAAAAATAAGTAAACATTTTGGAGGAACCGTTACAAAATAACACAGCTCACAATCCAGCATAACTCAGTTAACTATTTAATTCTATTCAAATTACATCATTTCTGTAACTATTTTACAAACAACCGCACTATTAATTTGGCAGTGTTCCAATTTAAAGAGTACTCCCTGGAGAGACAGATCTCTGGCACTCTCACTCTCTGTAAATTGGGATGATGCACTCTCAAATTTGTCAACGAACGATGCAAAGGTAACAAGTGCATAAATTTTGTTAAAACAGTAGAACCCCGATTTAACGAAATGCCATGAGACCCGAAAATGTTTTGCTCTAAATTGATGTTTCGTTAAATCCGACTCAACCCCCAAAAAAAAATTTTAATCCTCGCACATGTTTCGTCGAAATTTAAGGTAATTTAAAAAAAGTATACTGGCTCAAAACTATAACAAAATGCATTTACCGTCAACAGGTAAGCCACAGTCGTGAAAAAAAAAATTGGCAAAAAAACTTCAAAAACTTTCAGTGTAAGGCTCGGCGAGCGTGCGCATGGTGAGTTAGGCAGCCCTTGTGCACTATCAACACGTGAGAAGTGATGACTAACACCGCCCGAGCTGTCAATCTTTCAGTCTCTCTCCAGCCCGCTCCACCAACAAAATTAAGGAACTTCCCATAAAACTTGTAAAAAAAAAAAAAAAAAAAAAAAAAAATTAAACTGGATTAAAAGTTTGAGACAACAGTAAAATAATAATTAAATACGCACGCACGGCGGCTATTGTAGCTTGTACGCAGTTGCGCTCGTGATACAAATTTGTTTGTTTGCTCGTTAAAAATACTTGGCACTCAGAGTGTTTTTTTAGCATCGGTGAAACAAATTATTTACTATTATGGTAGCAAATTCGTTGTAAAAAGTTTGCATAAATAATATCAAGTATTTTTTTATAAACTCACTTGCTTTATCACGGGACGCAAGTGTAAAAATTCACGCTGCACACCACTGCATTCTATTGGCAATAGAATTAATCCAGAGAGCACGCGGCACTGCAGCACATTCTAACGGAGACGCGAAGCACTATCTGTAAATTGGTTCTTGTGCTGTCCACCGCCGCGCTGTGGAGACTGGGTACCTAGATGCTCGTTCACTCGCCAGCCGCCAGGATGAGGAATTATGCGTGTGCTCATTATGCAACACAGCAGTGCTCGCTCTGCTGTGTCAGCGTGTGCTTATCTCAAAGTCGCTCCCGTGGTCAAAATTTTCAATGAATTTTATTGAATTTTTTTTTGTTTCACTACGGATGGTTTAAGCTTTTCTACGGAGAAATAAGTATATACTGCGCTCAGTGTTAGTACTTTTAAAGAACTTAAATTACAATTAATATTCAATTTCATTTAAGTCAGTTATTTAAAAAATTTTTTGTTAGTATTTTAAGGTTCCTAAAAATCCTTTCGTTAAATCGTTTTCGTTATTCCCGAGTTTGTTAAATCTGGGCTCTACTGTACAAGCTATAAACACATCAATTATATTTGTAGGCAATTCAAATAATAATATTAATTAAACCAACCAGCATCGTATGCCAAACAGCAAGTAACTGTTAATAGGTGATGTAATTTTGTGTTTTCTGTATTTAAATATATTTTAGGGCAGAAAATATTTACACAACTTCTCGCCATAGTTAACTGTTCACTGTAAATAATTTTTTATGTATAAATATTGAAATATTTGCAATATATGACACATATATTCAATAACCAACCTCAAACCATAGTTGTAATCAAGATGGCGTGCACCAGAGAGAACAAGACAGTGCAGCGAGTTAAAAATTTCGTTCTCTAGCTGCACTCTCACTCTTTCGCACTCTCACCAACAAATTGAGACAACACAAGAGCACTCTCTGACGTCAATATGACACTGTCACGAGAGAGAATGCGAGAGAGCACACTTTTGAGTTAATTGAGATACGGCACTGTATGATTCTTATACGGTGTTACTTTAGTATTATGTGCGTATATTAAAATATTGCAATGCAGGAATTAAAAATCCCGGCCTGTAATCAGCAAACAGGATATTACATGTTTGGGAAGACAGGAATCAGAAAAACATTCAGCCTTTATGTCTGCTCAGCAGCTTGGCTTGGCACGTCTACAAAAACATGTCATCCGTCCAGAAGAAAGTACTACAGAAAAAAAATTGTAATTTTACCTACTACTTATTTTAACAGACATTGTGGCTAAATACGGTTCTTGTTGTAGACCTATATATACATAAACATTCTTTTTCAAGGCGTGACTTGATTATTTTTATATGAAAAAGACCATGTTCAATGTTTTTAAGCAAGTAAGTTGTACAATTTAATTGCAAGTGCATGTGAATTTTTATGTCTGTCAGCTGCAAAAAATGTAAACCTGTAATCCAGAAAGAAAAGGACAGAAAATTTAGGCCTGCATATTTTCTGGGCATTAAAGTGTACTGATCTAGGCAATTAGGCCTACCCATTCTTTATGTTGATATATTGACGTATTTCCACATAGGTTGTCTGAGTGCAAATTTTCTATGTAGTCTACAATAAATACATTTACCAGTTTTTCTAAGCATTGTGGGTAGTACAACTATGATAACAACACTGATATTAAATTTGTTTTAATTTTGAAGGTAGGCCCTACCATGAAAGGTAAGTTTTTTGATAGTCTACAACTTGAAACTTAAAATACATGGCTTTGTGATCTGATAGTGTGGAACCAAATTGAAGACAACAAGAAAAATTATTGTAATAATGCTTGCATTTATTATTTTTAGGGATGGGTCGGTTCGGTTCTTCGGTTTCATTTTTTGCCGGTTCTCGAGGTTTGACTCGGAACCAATTTTAGGTGACCTGCAACTACTCGGTTTTAGGTTATGTACAGTAAAATTATATTTTCAGGCATTCATAGTAGCACAATTATTACAAGTTGCAAAAACGTTAAAGAACCTTTAATTATATACTAAATGTCTTATAACAAGCAAAATTTGCATTTCTGCCAAAACTGAGACAGGTCAATTTTACCTCTAATAACATGTTTTTGGCTGCTTCTAGTGGTAAAATATTATTTCTTGCGGTTCCTGAAAGCAAAGAAACTATCATTTACTTAGCGTCAATAAAAGTAAAAGTTGTTTTCCAGATAATAATATTTACAATAGGCCTAGGCGGGAAATCGGGAATACTAAAAACACATATTCTGGCCATTATGATTGACGATGACAACAGAAATATCCATAGGACAACGGCGGGAAAGGCCCTAGGCGACTAATTACAATTAAGACCGAAAGAATTGTGCACAAGTACTCACAGGATGGTACTTGCAGATAGAAACACACACACATAGGACGAAAACATTTCTACGCGGAAGCGCGGTTACAACGTTTCGCAGACTACATCTGCTTCATCAGGTGAGTGGAGGCACACTGAAGTCTATTGGCCAGCGGTGGTTGGTAATCAGTACACCTAGCAGCCAGAGGGCGAACTAAAGTGCGGCGGGAAGTTTGAAATGTGGGATTGTTATCTGAGGTTAAGGCCAGGTGGCTGTCTGGATTTTGTGATGTATTGATGTGCCAGTTCCCAGCGTCTTAATTATGCTTTGTTTTTGTTTTTCAACTGTGGTAGGGCCCTCACCACTCTGGTTGTACATACATTACGTATAGAAACATCACAGGTGACACAGCTATTATGTTTGTGTGGTCTACACTCTACTGTACTCGGAACGGGTTCCAAAAGGTTCCGTTTCTTTGGTTTTATTTTCCAATTACTGTTTTCACTGAAGGTGCAAAGTAGGTGCAACTTAGTGTTCACTGTCCTCAGTTTCGTTGCAGAAGTGGCAGATAAACAGCACTTTTTAAGTAGTGAACACCGTTTTATCTTCCATGTCCCTTAAGTGCAAGGCAAGTGCAAGCAATTGAAACAGAATCCTAAACTAACGTATGAATCGTTTTTGTTTAACATACACATCTGCATCATTGAAATCTCTACGAGAGGATAAACGATAACGATACGGTGTAAACAAGTTGCGAGTATTTACGTTTTTTTTTTAGTGGTAATTCCGGGAGTGACAGAATGTTTATCTTGTAAAAAAATTGGAAGTTATTTACAAAGCCGTTTCCTAGTTTTATTTTTTAATGTCTTCTGTTTGGGAACATTTTTGCATCGACAGCACAGACAGCCAACATGCATTTTGCAACTATTGTAAAACCCGCATTTCCAGGATGTTGTAAGTCAACATCGAACCTTCACAAACATTTGAAGATGCAACATCCTAAGAGACTTAAAGTGAAGTGTTTGCAAGATGTACCTTGTTCATCAACTGCCTCAATATCTGTAGGCCTAACAGCAGTTCAATGTCGGGGTGAGTCAAGTTTGACAAACTTAGCAAGTTGGCCTACTACATCTTCTACTACAGAAAATTGCAGACCGAAAAAAAAAATTCCGAATCAGAAGTCACAACAGCAGCAGACATTAACACAGGTGTTCGAAAAAACTATTAAATTCAAACATGATGACAAGAGACAGTCAAACATCACACAACTAATTGCAAACATGGTTTGTGTTGATGGCCAACCCCTAAATTTAGTCAAAAATAGGGATACACAGAATTGGTTAACTATCTCGAGCCATGCTACACCATGCCTTCTCGAAAAACACTCAGTAATGTAATTATACCAGCCATGTATGACTCTGCTGTCAAAAAGTTGAAAATCAGTTGCTTTGACGTAGACTTTGTTGCAGTAACCACCAATCTTTGGACTTCTGTGGCCAATACAGATTGTTTAAGTGTGACAGTTCACTATCTGAACAAGATGTTTGTCTTGCAGCATTTGTGCTTAGAAGTTGTGCCTTTTGCTTAAGTGAGTCATACTGCTGCAAACATTTAAGGATTTCTTACTTCTGTTCTGTGTAAATGGGGACTTGAACAAAAAGTCGTAGCTGTTGTAAGCGATAGTGCTCAGAACATGGTTGCTGGGTTAAAATTGTCACCCTTTGATCACACAGGATGTATGGCACATTCCTTGCAACTGGTGCTCAAAGAAAATTTCTCGAACAGCAAAGTAATCAGCAACTTAGTATCTTCTTGCAGAAAATTAGTGAGTCAATTCAAGCACTCCTCGCGTGCCACTAAGGTGCTAAAAACTTGTCACACTTCTGCAGGAGTAGTGCAGCATAGGCTAATTCAAGAAGAACCGACAAGATGGAACACAACACTTTACATGCTCAAGAGACTGAATGAGCAAAAATGAGCAATTCTACTTGCTAGTGCAGAGCTCAGTATACCTGAACAGTCAGTGGAATTTGATAGAAAAAGTCATTCTCATCCTTGAGGTGTTTGATTCAGTGACAAACCACATTAGTTCAGATCATGTATCTGCTGCAGAGGTAAGTGTTGATTACATTTTGTGCACAATTTTGTAAATGTGCTTGTAATGTAACTCAGCAAGTGACACGGTTTTTGTTCGTATTTCAGGTTATTCCTCTCATCAATGTGATCGAAACTGAGCTGCAGAAACCTGCTCCTGCTAGTTCTGGTTTACAGGGACTGAAAAATTATCTGTACTCCTCGAAGAAAACCAGGTTTATGGATTACGAGGACAGTTATATATCAACATCTGACACACTACTGGATCCACACTTCAAGGAAGCCCCTTTTAAAGATAAGGCAAAGGCAGATGCAGCTAAACAAAGACTGTTGGAGGAAGCATTAACTCTCCATATTTCTGAGCAGTCGGTTAGATTACAGTACTAGAATTCTAAAGATATAAATCTATTTAAAATTTAACTGGACAGTCATGGGGTAAAGTAACAAATCAGTTTTCAATAAGAAATATCATCAATAAATGTAAGGACAGTTTCTTAAAGTAAAGTATTATGTATGTAAGTAGCTTCATGTGAAAATATTGCACACTGAGTTACAATAAAAAATTTGGTTAAATTTTAATTGCAGGATTATGCCTAATCAATGTTTTCCAACATGTGAGTTGTTACAACATTTTATTCCAAGACTGTCCAATTTATTCTTACTTCTAACACAGGGGTTTTATTTTCAGACACCATCAAGCACAAGTGATCAACAACATGTGCAGGCAGATGAAAGAAACCCAATATGGTCTCAATATTCCAACCTGTTTGCACATTGTCAAGATACTGGGCAAAATGAGCACCAATCCATGGCAGAGGAGTTCAGGTAGTATTTCAGTGACGAAGTGAAGACACCTGATTGTTCTGTCGCTGAATTCTGGAGGCACAGATATAATTGCAAACAGCTCCAGACTCTTTCGAGGAAATATTTGTGCATTCCACCAGCAACAGTATGCAGCGAGAGACTGTTCAGCACGGCAGGCTTCCTTTGTGATTCAAAGAGAAATCGTTTAGATCCAGACAGAGTGAAGAAGTTAATATTTTTGAACAAAAATCTTAAATAATTTGAATACATATTGTCAGTTAATGTTTTGAATCATAGCCTATTATGAACATTTTTATTGCTGAATTCTTTACTTAGCTCAATTAACATTGGGAAAGTTTCTAGTAACAGGAAAGTGTTTTACTTTTTGAAAATAGCATCTAGCAGTTAAGTCAAAAATAGTCGGAACCGAATACTGGAACCGATTTTTGAATTGTAGAACCGGTACCGGAATCGGAACCGGTAATTTTTGTTATTCAACCCATCCCTAATTATTTTACTTATTATTTTAATTTAAAGATGTTTGCTTGCACTTTCATACACTCTTGCAACTTCAATTTGTTGTAACCTGTTAATATACTATTATTTAAAACTTTTTTGGTGTCGAGTAGAAATAAAAAAAAACTGAAGTAACAATTACTATATAAGTTACCCATATATGGTTCGTTATTGTTGGTCATGCACTTAAATGTTTCAACAACTTTGAGGATACATATATGATAAATAATCTTAAATCTTGTATGATCATATTACCTTAACATCTATAGAGTAGGCTATTCTTTAATGTATTATGAAATAATTTTCAATAAACAAAGCCACCTAACCTTAGTAAGATTAATGTGCAGCCAGTATTGAAAACACATTACCTACCTGTCCGAGATCGAAAAATAATTAAAGAAAATCAAAACATATTTAGGACTGTTTTGATTATCAGCCGGAAAGCACATGGCGGCGGAAGGATACACAATGTGTTTGTTTACATTGTTCTACTGTCTTATGAGATGTCAAAATATTGAATTCTTATCCGATATAGACTGTACAATGTTTACACTGTAGCTGATATATGAGGTTTTCTGCTACATAATTGTAACTGCCTTGTATGGGACACGTGTGGATCACTTTGACTACTGCTACAATACATATATGACAAAATTCAGATAACCACCACAACTGAATACTAGATAATCCAAACAGTACACCAGCATACCATCAAACCCTCACAGCTTTTCATTTTGAATCTTCCCATAATGCCCTAGCTCAGTTCCTGGCCGCTAGGGACACCAACCAAACTTCCACCGCGCCATAACTCAGTGTGCCTCAACTTCTCACCTATGAAGCCAACTTAGGTCGGCAAAAAGTCATGCAACCACGCACTCGCTCGACTTTGTGTTTGTCTTTTCCATTGTGTTTTTCTGTCAAGTCGTACCAGCCTGCGAGTATTTCAACATTCTATCTAACTGGACAAACTTGTAATATTGTAGGTTTTGCATGTTTTCTGAGAGTACGAAATAAATGTATTTGCTAATTTTTTTATTTTTTTTTTTTCACGTATTTGTATTTCTGATTATATTTTCATTTCATGTATATATGATGATGTTAATTTTAATGAGATCTGGAGCATTTGTTTAACTCCAGGAACCAATTCAATTAATTATTCATGTTTTTATTCTTGTGGGTATGTGTTGTGTTGCTTTGGGGACTCTAGGAAAAAGCATACTTTTTTTTTTGGGCGCAATAGCTTAGCTTTATCCAGTTATGGTCGGATGGACGGATAGCAACAAGCCGAGGTCTCTGGAAGTACTGCGCAACTAGGTATGCAAGACGCCCAATAGCGCAGAGGCTGGTTATTCATTTTGTCTCTAGAGGATGGTGGATGTATTGAGTGGCCAATGGAAGCGCGGTAGTGAAGGTCAGGCGAGAGGGACGCTAGCAGCAACGCGCACGGTTTTGGTAGAGTTGTTACCCGATCCTCAGGAAGGTATGTCTGGATTCTGATAGGGTGTAACCCCCGTCAATGTATTTAAAAATCATTAAGCAATCAGTGGAGAGCATAATGAAGAAACTAGTGTAGGGTGGGAGCCCAAGTTTGTAGAGAAAGTCATTGGAGTGGCAACTTAACATGCACAGGTAATGTCCACTGTCGTTATTTCTTTCAAACCAATTTGGGACTCGTTTTAACTCTACAAAATTGTTTTTTCCGCCTGTGTATGTGGTCATTAGGGCGCCTGGGCGTGGTTTTCAACACCCAGTATTCTTCTTTTGCGTATTAAGATATGGGAACTTTATGATCCTAGTTTGGACTTCATCTGTGCTAAATTTATTCTCTTCGGTTTGTTTCAAGGTGTTTTTTCAGCATATTCTTTAAACTGCAAGTTCCTGAGTGCTCCAAGCAATTGATTTGTGTACTGTAATGCTGTGAAGGAATTGTGAAACTTCGTCCTAACTTTCTAAAAATAAATCAAGAATACGAGTCAAACTATTTTAATTTCTTTCATAGTGATGCCTAGTTTTGGTTAAAACAGTAGCCTTGTTGTATAACATCTAAATTAACCTTACCTAAATTTTAATTGCACAACCTAAGTTTAGCACAAGAAAATTGATAAAAAGTACATGAACGAGTTTGGCTTGCGACAACGAGCGGCTCAAGTGCAGCAGGAGTATGAGTACGAGATTCAACAGTGAGAGCTAGTCCGGTGTGCGACAACTGTTGGCCCAAGTGAAGCACAGGTACAATGTCATAGTCTGGCCTGCGACAGCAAGCACAAGGTTTGACGGGATGTACCGAGTCTGGCGTGCTACAACTGGCAGCCCAACACGGCACATGCGATGGCGACTGAGGAATTGAAACACGACGAGGATGACTGTTTCTGCAAGGAGACGACTGTTGGTGGTGCGCGGAAGTACCGAGGCCCAGGGAAGACCTACAAACCTGAGGACAACGTGGCAGTGAACATCGAGGGATACGCTGCATATCTCAAGTGTTTGTTAGACAGTCACTTTTGTTTAAATTTGTATTCAACAATGTAAAGTGTAATGAAAAGGGTATTTAGGTTTGTAGGAAAATAAATGGTATATCAAGTAATATAATTTAATAGAAAACTTTAATATCACACAACTACAGAGTTTGTTTTATTATTATCTGAATAAAACATAAACATAGCCAAAGATTTATATGTACACAGTTGCTTCTACCTCTATGCTTGAAGCGAGAATATTTTATATGTTGTTTAGATATGAGCATTATTTATCTATCTCCAACACTCTCCCTTAATGTGAATATGTATGTGCGGTTACTATATCTCTTTCATTCCCATAGCTTCGACAATGGTGTCATGTCTCTCCCTCGCTAATGATTTCATCAAAATGTCGGCTATCATGCTTTCTGATGGTATGTGTCGTAATTGTATATCCTTAATTTTTACAGCCTCCTTGACGAAGTTGAATTGTATTCGGACATGTTTTGTTCTGTCGTGGAATTTTGTTTTTGTTGCTGTCAATTGTACTGCTTCCTGGTCACTGCAATATATCAGTCCTGATAATTGTGGGGTTCCAATTTCACCAATAAGTCCCCGTAAGTACATTGACTCTTTTGATGCCTCGGTGAACGCCCTATATTCAGCCTCAGTTGTCGATAATGCCACAGTCTGTTGTTTCTTTGATTTCCAGCTGACAGCGGCTCCTGCAAGTGTGAATATGTACCCGGTGTACGATTTTGAGTCATCGGGGTCATTACCCCAATCAGCGTCGGTGTATCCTATGATCTTCTCACCTTGTTTGTAACAGACCAAAGCACGTCCTGATGTTCCCTTTAAGTACCTTAGTACTCTTTTCACAGCACCCAAGTGTTCCTCTTTAGGATCATCATTAAATTGACTCAGCACGCTTACACTGTGCGCTGTATCTGGTCTCGTCGCTACCGACAAGTACATTAGTGACCCGATGAGTTCTCGGTATTGAGGATTTTTTGTTGACTTGCTCGGGTCTGTCTTAGTTCTTAATCTTGATGTTGGGTTTGCCAGCGTGTGTTGTGGGTTGCAGTTCGTCATTTTGAATCACTCCAGTAGCTCTTCGACATATCTTTTCTGACTTAGGCAGGTTCTACCTTTTTCTTGTCTGAATTCGATCCCTAGGCAGTACTTGGCCTCGCCCAAGTCCTTGACTTTGAACTCATTCTTGAATAAAATTTTGAATTTTTGGATTATTTCGTCGCTGTTTGACATTGCGAGTATGTCATCTACGTAGACCGCTACTAGCAAAACTTTCTCTTCGACACTGAATTTGAATAGGCACGGATCTGAGATGGTTGGTTCAAGTCCTAATTTCTTGAGTACTACTTTCAGCCGATCGTACCAATTTCTACCAAATTGTTTTAATCCGTAGATCGCTTTGTGTAAC
Source organism: Medauroidea extradentata (assembly GCA_003012365.1). Classification (NCBI taxonomy): domain Eukaryota; kingdom Metazoa; phylum Arthropoda; class Insecta; order Phasmatodea; family Phasmatidae; genus Medauroidea; species Medauroidea extradentata. The sequence goes on from PNEQ01034265.1 coordinate 41,651, forward strand.
CTACAGACCTTTTCTGAGGCTTGTTAACATTCTTGATGCATTTGAAAGTATCGGCGAATCTTGTTGCTCGTAGCGAACTATGTCCTCCAGTGCTTCCTTTAACATGACTGGAACTTCCATGTATAGTTCGTCTACATCCCCGTAGAGGTAGGCCGTTTTAACGTCCATTTGATGAACTTTTGTTTCCATTCTCGTCGATAATGCTGCTAGTAGTCGTACAGTCTCCAATCTTGCTACCGGTGCTGCTGTCTCGAAGTCGAAACCGGGTCTTTGCGAAAATCCCCGAGCTACTATGCGTGCCTTTTTGCGCTCAATTTTTCCTTCGGCATTGATCTTATTTTTCAATTTGAGTTTAGATCCGATCACTCTCCTTTGCTCTGGGCGGTCTACTAGCTCCCATGTTCCATGTTTGAGGTGAGAACAAACTTCGTCTGTAATCGCAGCTCTCCACTCCTGTGATTGTTCCCCGCGTACTGCTTCCTCTGGCTCTATGTCGGTCATTAGGATTTGTTCCTCGATGAACCCTGCATTCATGAATACCGCTCCTTTGTAAGTATTGCTTTCAGTTTATCCGGGTACCTTCTCTGTTTCATTTGAGTCTTTTTCGGTTTTAGTGTGTTTTTTTTCTGCGTCTCCTGGAACGAAAATTTGTTTGATACTTCGTTGTCGTTACTCCCTGATGGCATCTCTTCTTCTTGTGATTTATTTTTGCAACTAGATGCTCGACTTGAAGCAATACTCGATGCATTTACATACCTGTAAAGTTTTCGAGGTCTTCCTGGCTTCCCATATCATCGTTTAAAGGGTCTTCCTCGTGTACCTGCTGGTGGAGGTTCGCTTTCGTGTTCCTTGTTTCTGGTGACTCTCCCTGGCTCTTTAGCCTCTTCCTGTGGATGAGCGTATTCAATGTCCGATTGTATGACACTTCTCGTTTTCATTACGTTCTCTTCTACTATTTGTACGTCTCTTGTTATGACGAATTTTCTGTTGTCGTTTCTTCGTACTCGGTAGGCCTTAGCTGTCTCACAATATCCTACCAACCTTCCTTCGGTTGATTTTTCGTCGAGTTTTTTACGCTTTGTCTTCTTTCTCAGTACAAATACTTTCGCACTGAACACTCGCAGGTGTTTCAAGCCTGGCCTTTTTACGAACCACAGTTTGTGTGGGGTCATGCCTCCATGGCTTCGACTAGGACAACAGTTCCTTAGATAGTTAGCAGTTGTAATAGCTTCTCCCCAGTACATTGTAGGAAATCCTGCTTGGATCAGTAGGCATCTAGCCATGTCGACAACTGTACGGTTCATGAGCTCTCCTAATCCATTTTGTTAAGGTGTGTAAGGTGCTGTTAGCCGCCTCTTGATTCCCTCGTGTTTTAGGTACTCGTCGAACTGTTTATTGCAATATTCCCGTCCATTGTCGGACTGTAACGCCTTAATTTTTCGGGCGTTTGTTTTTCCACGTAATTTTTATATGTTTTAAATGCCTTCAGTACTCCGTCCTTGCTCTTTAGTAGGTATAGTACACATCAGCCACTTCAATCATCGATTAATGTTACGAAGTATCGATTTCCTCCTTCTAATTTTATCTCTGAAGGTTGACATAGGTCTGAGTGTATTGTTTCGAGCAACCTACTGCTCTTATTTTCTCTTGGTATAAAAGGTTTCGTCATCAATTTTCCACGGAGACATACGTCGCACGTTGTTGTGTCCTTACTCAGAGGTTTTATCCCAGAGGCCTGACCTCTTGAGAGGTTTATTACGGCGTCCATGTGCAAGTGTCCTAATCTAGCATGCCATAAGTTAGAATCTGATACATGTACTCTCCCTGTCACATTGTTCACTTCCTTTTCTGGTTCTGTTTGTTCCCGTAGGTAATACAGGTCTCCAACTCGATCTGCAACTAACTTCACTTCTCCAGTTAGGTCACTAACGATGGCATCGTCTTATCTAAATAAAATCTCTCAATCATTTTGAGTGATTTTTGACACAGAGATAAGATTGGTTCTAAGATCTTTTACGAGTAAGGTGTTACGTAGATTTAGATCGACATTACCTTTTTCTGTGGTTGTCTTGATATGTGCGAGTCCTGTTGCTATCGCCACCGTTGATGCTGCATTAGCCATGTTCAATGTTGTCGCACACTCTAGGACGTCAGTTAGAAATTCTTCGCTAGCACACATGTGCGTGGTGCAGCCAAAGTCCAAACACCATCTCATTCTTGAAGTCACTTTGTTGACTTCTTCTGGTTGATCCACGACGTAGTGGGTCTCTGATGTTGATTCAACGTTCCTTGCGAATTTTTGTCGTCGTTGTGGGCACTTATTTGCCCAATGACCAATTTCTCCACATATGAAACATGGCTTGATTTCCTTTGATTTGGGTTTTGATTTTTCACGATGTAAATTTTTGCTATATCGCCTGCCGACATATAACATGTTGTTATTTTTTGTGAGTTCTGCAGATTTTCTACTTCGATTTTTGTCTAGTATTTTTCGAACTAGTGACTCTACGATTGGTAATTCATCGTTTGACCTAACTGCGCATAGAAAATTCTCGAAGCTTTGTGGTAGGCTTTTGAGGATTAACACTACTAGCATGTCGCTCGGTATTTCTATATTCATACCTTCTAGCTGTTCAACGATGTTTATAAACGTATCCAGTCGTTCCCGGAAGTCGTCCTCTTCGTCGATTTTGAAGGATGTAATCTCTGTCAGCCACTCGATTTTTCTTACAGGTCCTTTTGATGCGCGGATTGACTGCAGTTTTTCCCATATTTCCTTTGATGTATTGCACTTGGTTATCGTCTTTAATTTGGTGTTTCCAATTGATAGAATTATGTCGGCCTTGGCCTTTTCATCGCCAGTTGTCCAATTTTTGATCTCTCGCTTTGTAGTATTCAATTCCGTTGGATACGGAATATCGCCGCTTACATAACCCCAACGGTCATGTTTCACAAGTATGGACTACATCCGTATTTTCCAGACGTCATAATTTTGCTTGTCCAATAACTTAATGCACGACGTACCGTCTGCCATTTTGTTGTCCTGTTGCCACATGATCACTTCTTATATATACTTATTTATTTAATTTTTAAATTATATTACTTAACTTTACCTTATCACCATGCTGGGCCCATAATCTGTAGGAAAATAAATGGTATCGTCATATTATTTAATAGAAAACTTTAATATCACACAACTACAGAGTTTGTTTTATTATTATCTGAAAAAAACATAAACATAGCCAAAGATTTATATGTACAAAGTTGCTTCTACCTCTATGCTTGTAGCGAGAATATTTTATGTTGTGTAGATATGAGCATTATTTATCTATCTCCAACAAGGTTGTTAGAGTTAAAATTTGTTGTTTGTCTAAAATCAAAGTATGAGTGACGTCCAGGTGTTTAAGGGTTTTGATAACCCACCAAATTCACCAAATTCTTCATCAAACGAAAGAATGGAAAGTAGTCAAAATTAAAATAAAATTCTTTTATTGAAGGAATTGGGTGCTAAATTTGAATCTAAATTAACTGAGATAACGGGTGAACTTAAAGAACATGTTAACAATCAAGGAATGGAACTAAAAGATCAAGGTAAGGAGCTTCAGGAACAAGTGAGAGAAAGGTTAGAGAATTCAGATGCTAAGATTGATGCCCAGAAAAATTGGCAGCGACGAAACAATTTGAAACATATGAACACAGGGTAAATTATGTGCAACAGAAACCACAGATTTTGCAAACACATGTAAATGAGTTACAGACCAAGCAGGTCAAGTACAGAGGGCAAAGTACTGGTAATCAAAATGATGGAACATTTGTAGGTGGGGGAGGGGGGTAAAAAAACCTAACAAATGGGGGTAGTGGATATCAAAAAACTGATAAGAGAATGGTAAACACTGATTAGGATGTAACAAATTTAAGTAAACATAGGACTTCATCAAGGGGCAAGATTTACCGAAAGGGACATTCATGTAAGAGTTACAGTAGCAGGAGGGGGAGAAGAAAATGAAACAAATTTTAGAATGTTTGTGTAATGAGAATGTTTTATGTTACAATGATTTAAGGAATAGGGGGGTCAGAACTGTAACTGAAGTACAGATGAGAGAAAATTTAAACATAAAAGCAAAACAGTCTTGTCTCGAGACCCAGGGAAAGGTTTATTTGTAAGGGAAACCACGCAGAAAAGGAAATGGGACAAAGGGTCATGTAAAGAAAAGCAAAAAATGCAAAGAGGAACTAAGAGTTTGGCTGAGTTGATTAGAAAGGTACTAAGGTTAGGGAAGGTGTGCAGGAAGAGGTGGAAAGTGAGTGGTGTGAAGAAGGTGGTGAGTGTTGTGCTGAAAGGCTACAAAATCAGAAAGAAATTATTAGTACATATTTTGACTCGGTAATTGATTGGATACGAGAATTCAAGCCTAGGAAGCTGTATTATAAAAGGACTATAATGTGCACATTAGGGTAAAAAAGTAAATTTTAAGATTTATTATTTTCATAGACTGTTGTATGTTCAGGGGAACATATTTATCTGTAAAAATTTGTTTTTCTAATTGGGTGGGACAGACAATTTGTAATGTTAAGTTTGTTGTGTCAAGTGTAGTAATGTGATGTAAATAGTAGAAATGTTGATAATTTGTGATGTTAAAGGTATGACAGTAAAGTTTATATAAATTGAAGATAACAAGTAATGCTACCATACATTGGAAATCATCACAAAAAGATAATGTTACAAATGATTGTATGATAAAATAATTTATTTTAGGAATTGGCCATGGTCAGACTAGTCTTAATAAATGTGACTTTTTACACTCATCTAGTTGAATGGTTTTATGATAAGTTATGGTGTTTGTTGAAGTTTTCATGTAACATTGTATTGTGTAAATGTTTAAAGGATAAAGCTGACTTGACTGGCTGTGGGAATCGTTAGTGCACACATACCGCAATTAAGTGTAATTGTACTGCCCTTCATGCTACATTTTGTTTTCCTTACAACACATACACATGGTAGCTTTAATATTTGAAATAGTTTATTTTTGTCTTAATCTTGCCAATGTTTGAAAAGTTTGTTTGCTAATGACATTTTCTACACTCATGGATGATGGTTGCTAGGCAGGACCACACATGAATATTTTTGTTTGCTTACATTTACACATAAAAATACACTTGAGCTCTGAGCACTAAGGCCCGCACCACACAAGCAGTTTTTTGCTGTGTGTTTTTTCCGCTGCGGAGCGACGCGCCGCCTACTGGCCGCCGCTGAGTCCCTTCACTTGGGCGGCGGCCGTACACACAGCGCCGCCAGATTCTCATCATTTGTCGAGTGTATCCCATGAGTGCAACACGGATGAATACGAAAATACGAAATACTTCTCAGACCTATGAACGTGTCTAATCATTTGATAAATTACATCACCTAAGCGTGCACTGTGGTGTACAATTTCATCCGCGAAAGGAACGGATACAGGTTTAAATACACCTCGACTAAAACAGGTTTTGAAGACATGCCACCAACTGTTGAAGTTAAGGCGCCCGTCTACCTGCCTCTCAAACTGCGTTGCAGTGTGTTTGAAATATACGTTTTATATCCTTCCACCACAATGTGCTGTCCAGCTGACAATCAAAATATGTCAACAGTTAAGGTACTGTATATGATTGCAATAAAATCCAAAATTTGTTGTAATATTCTTTTGGTTAGTTTTATACCTCATACAAAAAGTAGGAAATTTATTTTCAATACTAGCTGCACATTACTAGGGTTAAGTGGCAACATAAATGGAAAATTACTTCATATGACAATAATGAACAGCCTACTTTATAGATGTTAAAGTAATATGTAATCATTCAATATTTAAGATTATTTATCACATAAGTACTTTTGTATGTAAGCTAAAAACTGTTGTAATATGCGTTACAAAAAATAAACATGTATGGGTAACTTATAAAGTAATTGTTACTTCTAGGTGTTTTATTTCTACTCGACACCAAAAAAGTTTAAATAACAATATCTTATTTAGTCACAACAAACTGAAGTTGCAAGAGCATTCGTAATACACACAAGCATTAATACTGACGTCGTCCCAAGCCCTAGGCCTTGGAAGTTAAGCCCGTCCTGACCATGTGACAGGGTTTCCTCGGTGTGCTCCGGACCTCCCCTGCCCCCAGCCTCCACAGTTACGCCGGTTAGTGCGGGGTCGTGTGCCAGCGACACGTGTGAGTGTTTGAATCGCCGCCTCCACGTGACGTCACAACGCCCCACCACCACCATCCCCAACCTCACCGCTAATCAGACAGTGCTTATTAACGTAATATGTAACTAATATTAACAAACTGAGGACTGAGCTGCGGCCAGCAATCATTATGCCTTCAGCAAGAGCCATCTTAATATTAAGTCTTTTTAGTTAATTCAGCCACGTGGTCACACATTTCAGGGTCAGTGTTTTGTTGTATGTTAATTTTAAAGGAATGTTAATTAAGTAATTTGTCACCACCAGTAATTCTTATTATTTTTTATATGTTTCACTGCCACTTGAATTGTGATTGTATGCACCTAAATTTCATTATCACTATCGTAACGGTACTTTAACATACCTGCCGGCTAGGAGCACGCACGACGCCATTTTTGTCGCCCAGTTCATCGTAAGTCAGCCACGAGGTGGGACGTGCGTCCCGGAGAGGGCTCTCAACTTTGTTTTCACTGATAGTAACTGCAATAGGTATTTATATTTTCTAATCATTTTTGTCGCCCTCTTCGTTTACCTCGTGTTTTCAACTCGTGCGCTTATCGCCTATGCTCTTCAACTTAATTTCTCCGCCTGCGCGTCCGGGCCGAAGAATCTACATATACGGCCGTCGGCCGCCTCCGACATAGTGTTACCAGGACTCTACTCCAGAGACTCATCTTTATTGTGTACTAATTTAATTGAACCGGCCTACGTGCCGACTTAAAACGCCGTTTAACGAGAGAGTGAAAGTGTATTTTTCATTGTGTGCGTGACCACGTGGCGACCACTGTAACGTGCTACCTGCGTAGTTGCAAATAAAACACAGCTAACCAAGTAAGTCTGTTGTGAATTATTTAATAACGCATCAGAGCTGACTATCATTCTAGTCCTAGGGCAAGGGGTTGTGTGGGTGACCCGAAAGAACCCACGTGGTGAGTTAGCTAGTTTTCTCTGAGTGCTTCCACGTTGTAGCCATCAACTACATCATCATCCACTACTGCAGGAAGGAGAGGACCGTCAGCCGAACAAACCACGCCCTGAATCGACAACACACCGTCCTAGCCGGGCAAACTGCTAGGTGCCGCCCACTTTGCAAGCCAACACCATCTCCGCTTCATCTTACACCTTCCACAAGTTTTAATAATCAGCCAACTTCCTCTCCAACCTAACTGAGCGGTGACAATACATTTATAGGTCGTTCGGTATAAAGTGAGCACTAAAAATTTAACCTTTGAAAAATATCACTAGCCGTTCCTGCATATAATTCAACATTAACTATAGTCCTCTTACGGCTTGTATGGTTGGCAGTGATTTGCAGAAAATAGTTCCGTGTATTTTCTTACTTAAATACAACCATACTAAAAGAAAATCAACTGAAATCGACATAATTGACTTTTGCACAGTTAATAATATTTTCTTTATGAAACTATTACAGTACTACCAACTGTACAATTTATCTTACACGTGCAAACATCAAGTGACGTGTCCAGCGAGGTTAGACATTTCCCTTCGTTAGCCGTTACGCGCGGAAAGATACGAATTGGCTGAAAACAGAAATTTTACAGGGCTATCTTTAGTGCTCACTTTATCCCAAACCGCCTATATTTTCCTTATTGCCTTCACCACTATCATATCCTAGAGCAGTATGATTTAAGTTTCAAGTAGTAGACTTACCCAAAAAATTACCTTCAGTGGTAGGGCCTAACCTTCAAAATTAAAACAAAATTAATATTAGTGTTATTATTATAATCATACCGCTCACAATGCTTAAAAAAACTTGGAAATATATTTCTTGTAGACTACATAGCAAAAATATGCAATCTCTCAACCTAAATGGAAATAATATACATATCAACATAAAGTGTAAGTAATAATAAACAAACCTGGCTAGGCATAGTTGCCCAGATCAGCATTAAATAATTTTGGTAATACACATGAATAAACAAGTACACTCGGGAAACACACAGACCTAACTCTTTTGTCCTTTTCTGTTGGTACTATGTAGACTTGCCTTTAAGTAGCTGACAGGCACAAAATCTCACATGGATTTGATATTAAATCGTTTAACATACTCGCTATAAAAAAAAAGTGGACCTTTTTATACAAAAAAAATTATTGGATCAGTGCCTTGATAAAAGCATGTTTATATATAGGCCTACAACAAGAAGTGTGTTTACCCACAAATTCTGTTAAAATAAATTAGATAACTTTTTTTTCTGTAGTCATTTTCTCTGGACAGATTACCTGCTTCTTACTTAGCAACTGTTTTTTTTTTCAGACATGCCAAGCTTGCGGGCAGTCATCATCAAGGCTGAACGTTTTACCAGTACCCCCTCTTCCGAAACACGTATTAATATCCTGTTGTCGTTGGCGATTACAGGCTGGGTTTTTTAATCTTAGTGTTGCAATGTATTACGTATATGCACAGAATATTAAAATTACGCCTTGTAAGAATCACGAACACACGAAAAGCCTCAGTTCACGCTTAAAACAATGCAACATAGGCGGAGCCATACTTTGTTTGGGCCAGTACAGGTCGACTGATAATGGTGTGGTTGTTTGTAAAATAGTTATAGATATCACACAATTTGAATAAAATAAAATAGTCAACCGATTAATGCTGGATACGGTTATACCTCCATCAGAATCGTCACAGAGTGTTCAACCAATTAATTCTTAGCGTAGTGGTGCCCAGCACGCTTATTTCCAGTCGGGTCCCATGACAAAGCTTGAGTATCATTCAAAAACATGGATAACTACATCAGATTTTTTTTTCAATACATTTATTACAGTTAACGTGAATACTGTGTCAGACCATTGCTAAAATGCTAGAGCGCAAAGTATTTTTTAGCAAGCAGTATGCAGTTTAATGAATGAATGCAGTACGGCTATAAACTAAATACTGCAACGGCGGCAAACTAAATTCTACAATGGCTGCCGCCGTACTTACATATTTCGTATTTTACAGCTGTGGTCGTACAAACTTTTAAATTAGTTTTCATTGTAAGAAATTTTTGAAAATTTTTTAATTTTGTTGGAGGAGCAGGACAGAGACTTTATAGATCAAAGGCATGGCGGTGTTAGTTATAACTTCTCACATGTTTCTAAAGTTTTTTCACAAAATTTTATTTTTTTCAGCTGTGGCTTACCAATTGATGGCAACTGTGGTATGTGGTGGTGGTTGTTGTTTGCTAACAGACTGTTTTTAATTACATTAATTTCCAACAAATCATGCCCAAGGATTCAACTTTTTGGGGAAGGGGTTAAAAATTGTCGGATTCAAAGAAACATCAATTTAGATTACACATTTCTGGGCCCCTGGGCATTTCATTAAATACGGGGTTTACTGCACATAGTTCACAGAATAAAAGAGGAAAAAGTAACTTTCAATTTCGCTACACTGCTTGGTTTCCCTTGTTTTTTAAGGAGTTTGTGTGGGATTTTTTTTTTATTTGTGCTCTTGTTTTTGGGCAGGGTTATTTCCCCTTGGTTGGGGCTACTTATTCCTTCTTTTGGTCCGCTTCGGCCGCTTCTCTTTTTACCCCGGTTGATGGTGTTTAGCCTCCTCTATCCCGCCAGACCTGTCACTCCACAGGCCTTGGAGGGGAGGGCTTGGGGGGTGAAGAGGGTTTGGTCCTGTCGGCCGCCGGCAGGGGCGCAGTAGGTAGGAGGAGGGGCGGGGGGTCGAGCCGCTGTGTGGCGGCAGGTGCAGCAGAGAGGCCACTCTAAGGTTGGACGTCGAGCAGTTAAGATTACAGCTCCTGGTAGTGAGTGTGTTTTGCCGCGGGCGTACGTTACCGGAAATTATGTGTTGGGGTATTCAACGATATTGACCGTTGTGGGCACTGTTGGCTGACAGGCATAGCTGGTTACTGGATGGATGTGCCCTCCTCAGTGTATGGTGAGTGGGCGTATGCGTGTTCGGGCCCATCGGAACCTCGGTGAGTAAACCTTGTCACTACGAGACGGTATTTTCTTGCCTTCGCTGATTCAGAGTTTTGGAGAAACCCGAGAAAAAACTACAACCGGGCATGTATTTGCCAGTGTGAGGGCACAAGGGTGCTTCTGACAAACTTTATGAACGTCTTTTGGATTTTCCAAAGTGTGAAGGTTGGAATTATTGGAAGAAATAAGCATTAGGATCCCAAGTGTTATTCCCTAGGCTGGAAATGGTTCTCGATGAGAGGTGTAATTATTCGGGAGCATGGTGTTTGCGAGTCGAATGGGAAATAATGAGATTTGAGTTGTTGTATACATGTTTAAATGAGTTCTGTACTCAAAAAGACTCTTGTGACCATCTATAGCGGTGTATAATCGCCGGAGATTCTCTTAAAGTACTGTGTATTGTGAGTCTGTATTTATGAACTGTAAGTTTTACGCGCTGTGAAACTTAATTGGTAATACATGTATTTGAAAACCTGATATGTATACTTTTCTTTGCTCGAGAATATATGCCTCCTTTGCTCACTAACCCGCTATAAGCAATTGTTGATTGACATGGTAGAAACTTGCCCCATTTTTGGAATAGGTTCATAGCGCCTTTAGGAAGGCTTTTGGGGAGCTGGAGAATACAGGCTGTTGGCCTTTGGGAGTTGTTGTTGCCAAAACAGCACAATGCAGTAGGCCTATATTACACTTTTGACACATGCTCACAACATCCAGTGCTGTGAAGCCATTGCCTCATCCTGCCCGTTCCATATTCCTACTCCTTACGTTAATCTCATTAACCTTAATTATCCAAGCACACATCGGTGCACTCTACCCTGACGCCGAGAACATTTAAGAACCTTCTGAACTCTTTCCTAGTTATCCTTTAGCTCCCCAAAGATTTTTTAATATTAATTTTTCTACGAGATGTCTTGCCACATGTAAGCACGCCACCCGCAGCGCAGAATAAGACAATAAGAGAGGGCGGAACAACCCCGTGCGCTCGCGCCGTCTCTCATTAGGCGAGAGGTCGGCCAATCACCGCAGACCGCCCCGAAGAGGTTACATAAATGGGAGCACAGGCCACCACAGGCAGTTCACGATTTCAATTGAAAGTCACGCAGTTCAGCTGCAACTCTGCTACAGCTCCAGGCTTGGAAGACCAGCGACCAACAGATCCCTTCCAGAAGTGCCCCTCACAACCATGAGCGTCTTCACAGCTAGCTGTGCCCTCTAAGAGTCAGTTCCTGAGACATCAAGACCTGCATCTAAGTCTCTCCCCCAGGAACTAGTGCTCTGCGGCCTTCTTTTCAACACCCCCTTCAGGCTTCCTAAGCACAGTGTGTTTTTCCAATCGTTGGCTTATGATGCCAATAAATTATGCTCATTCCTTGCGTTAATCTTTCATTTTCTCTCACCTCTCAACTCCATTGTTGGCCATCCCAGTTTACCGTTCATCTTTCTTTAGGCTCCAGAGATCCAGCATCCTCTCGGATCAGCCCGGGAGTTTGGTTTATGGTCAACCTTAAGAATTCTAACACCTAGGAGAAGGCTAAAACGGCGCACCTCCCTGTGTTTCACAACACACTCTGGAGGCGGCACATCCACTGTGCACTTCCCGAGCAGACTGATTTTTGCCTTTTGACTGGGAGAGTTGAAAACAGGCTTAAGGATTTGCTGAGGTGCATTACCAGCACTCTTCTACAAGTCCGTCTACCCAGCGCCAGCAATAGTTCTGCCAAACCATGGATTTTATGCCGTACCGGGGAACCTAGGGATACCAGCTATCGCCGTCCACTCAATAATACTACCCATATATTGCTTATCTATTCCTAAGCGATCAGGAATAAAGCTGAAGCCTCGGCAGGAGATTGCAAAGCTTGTTAAGAGAGCACTAGAGGTTAGGGATCCTGAGACAGGAGCGTAGTGGATACAAAGGGAAGTCTCCGCTGCTGCACGACATGGCAAGCTCCTCAACGGCCACACTTTAGTTCGGCTGACCTTGCAGTCACCTAGCGGGACAGTTTGCCTTCACACTCCCTACTCCACCTCAGCTCCCATCTCAACCCTATTGCCCACCCTCCAACGCAACTCCTTACCTCAGCGCATACGTGCTCTCCCGTCCGGAAGATCGACACCCCCAACAAGTATCATCCTACCCCCATTGTTGTATCATCCTCCAATCCTACTTCAGCTTCACTTGCTATAGAAACACTGCCTCATGTGCAGTACTAGTTTCCCACACTGCATGTCACTACGAGGTGAGGAGAGTTTGACGAGGGACACAGCGGACGTCGCCCCCAGAGGAAGCTCAGTCTCCCAGGGTAAGGATCCTGTCGCCCTACCCCTGCACCGTCACCGCCAGGCTACCCGCCCCACCTGCTAAAACTTTTTATCTAAGCGTGCTGCAGGATCTACAAAGAAAAAAATAAGCATTTGAATTCATTTTAAAGATTCTCATACAACAAACAGTAATTTTCAGTGCCTCAAAATTTTGTAAACAGTGATTGTTATTAGTAAAAAGAAAATGCTTTAATCACGAATTTATACTCTCATCTAGTGTATGTCATTAATAGGAAAAACTAGTGAATACAGCATTTTTAGGGATTCGGCTGTCCTTGAAATAAATGAAAAAAGTAAATCCTGGCATCTGTAGTTCAATCCTTTGATATTTAACAAATGCAAAAATGTTATACTGCAGCATAGCTACTGTGCTTGTTATTAGACTGTAACAAGCAGTCAGGCTTTAAAGAAGACTGGCTTGCTCACCACTTGCCTCACTACCTCTAAGTGCAAGACATTTACATTCCCTTGAACAATTCTCGTAAGTTAATGCCCATTAGAAGTAATATCTACTATGGGTCGACAGACTATGACACTGCAATCACATGCAGGAGCTAGTCCTACTACTGATCCTACCACCCTAGCACACAACGCTTTTAGTATGTCTTCACCTTTTATTCTCGTTTGGACACACCACAAGAGCTGTTAGTAAGTTCAGGGAACCCCAAGCTAAAGCATTTGTACGTATAACAATGGTACCAAGCCACTGGCACAGATTGTTAGGAGCCACCTGTCAGCATTCCAGTCCTTATAGAAGGTTGCCTGGAAACTGAAGACTTCGATAAACTTGGGCAGATCAGTCCAACAGGCCTGCATCTCATAGACACCAATGTACAGGCTCCCTTACATCAAGGCAATGTCTTGTGACGTTGCCATGCAACTTGGTTGCATGTTACATGTAGCACAAGATTTCACAGTATTGCAAGCAATAATATTGTTGCTTGTGACAAATCGAAAGTAGTTGCCAGTGTCCCACAAAGACAAGTGGGAATTTTTATGTCACACTAGCAGTCTCCCGCGGCTTTGCTCGCGAGTATTATTCGTAACTGATAATATTTACTTTAATTTAAAACCTCTTTGTACACAAGGTTGGTACTTCAGTCATCAAGTGTTAGAATGTCCAAACGGCTAGTTAAACTAATTCTGCAGCAGGATAAGTAGCTATAGCTGTCCACGTGAAAAGCAGTCTTAAGTTTGTCCCTGCCACTAACAGTGACTTTGCATGGGTTTTATTTATAGCCCTGCCTATTTGACGATGTGGGGTAGTTACAGACATCTAAGGTAAGAGGTTAATCGAATGAGAAACATCTGTTTACCCTGTGCACAACCATTGGTGACGGTGCCCTCAATTATATATTGTCAAAATATTCACTTTAACTTTATTTGCATTACAAAGTTTCAGAGGGTAAAGGTTTCGCGGAAACGTATTTGGTGCCCCAAACCTGAGATTAGTGAGATTATATATCGTCAGTTTACTGCCAAAAGTGACAAAGTCAAAATCAGATAAAATTATAAAAATTCTAGGAATATGTATATGTTGTTCACGAACAATTGCCCAAGTTTAAAGTCTATTCGTCGTTTCGTACTGTTGTGTCACAGTATAGTAACATACAATATTTTTGTTAATATCTACCATTTAATACTGTTTTTAAATGAAATAGCATTTATGACTCAATCACTTTTGGCAGTATACCGACGATATGTCAGCTGATATTGTAGAGGAACCTAAGTGGAAAGCGAACTGCAATTTTACCCCTTTTAAAGACTACATGTAAATTGCACTAATTAGATCTGCCTTGTAGTTTTTGTGTGTCAGAATTGAACGTTCGCACGCAGCTTTTAACGGAATTCGAGCCCAGAACCTCCCGGAATTTAGACCTGAGTGACAAACAACTGCGTCACGTAACGTCGAAATAATTCATGAAAATAAAATTTATTGAAAAAAAAAATTAAATATCTGTGTCCTGGGCTCATAGAGGTTGTACAACACCACGTCTCGATAGGTTACTGTGGTGAAACTCCTGTATAAGTTGTTTCTCTCTGCTCGTTCCTGCTTTTCGGATCGTCTGCCTTGATTATTGACCAACAAAGTTGTATTCTTAGTAATTACGTTTCTTATAAAGAAAAAAATTACATACATATTTTTTAAAATATTTACGTAAGCATCACTCTGACGCGAACAACACCTCAATAACGCTACTGGTCAGATAGATATCGTGGGTTGATGGAAAACAAATTTTGTGCTTTGTCACCCTTTTGGGTGTTGAATTTTGAAATATTTTTAATTTACATCTTAGACATTTGTATAAGTATCCAACTGAAGTGTAAATCACATCGCTAGCCCGTTCAGTCGAATCAAAATCGATCATTCACTAAAAAAACACATATCACCCCTGCACAGTATTGAGAAATCGAATTTCGAAAAATCTGAAAACCGTTTTGCGATAATTTCTGTAATCATCATCCTGAAGCAAAAATTAATTGTATATATCGACAGGTTCGATAGATATCGAGGATTTATCTAAAACACGTTTCAAGGTCTTTTCACCACTTAAGAGAGTAAATTTCAAAAAACCCTTGAATCACGTTTTAGAATACTTTATTGGTATCTCGTGGACGTAAAAAACACATCAGCTCGCTGGGTTCAAGATATATCGACGATTAATTGAAAACGCTTTTCACCACTTTTCACCCCTTTTCACGTCCTTAGGTGGCGAATTTCGAAAATTCCTAAAATTACTTTTTACGTATTTGAGTAAGCATCAATCCTAAACAAAAATAACGTCTT
>PNEQ01034266.1:0-38811 GCA_003012365.1 Medauroidea extradentata
TGACTTTAGGGCTAGTGACTTTAGGGCTAGTGACTTTAGGGCTAGTGACTTTAGGGCTAGTGACTTTAGGGCTAGTGACTTTAGGGCTAGTGACTTTAGGGCTAGTGACTTTAGGGCTAGTGACTTTAGGGCTAGTGACTTTAGGGCTAGTGACTTTAGGGCTAGTGACTTTAGGGCTGGTGACTTTAGGGCTACGGACGGTTTTGAGAGCGAAAAATTTTAGGGCTAGTGACTTTAGGGCTAGTGACTTTAGGGCTAGTGATTTTAGGGCTAATGACGCGCGCCCTTTCCACATGCGAAAATACGGGAACGAACCCCGTCGGGAATCAAACCCGGAACGCCTTGGTGGGAGGCGAATGAGCTGACCATTCGGCCACCGCGGTCCCTTTTACGTTTGAGGGACGGAAACAGGGAAATCAATAGTTTCAAAATAACATGCACGTCAAGCACCACATCGCCTCTAGGCGCGAATGGCTAAACTAGCCTGCAGTGTTTTCGTCGAATGTGTTTTTCAGCGGGAGTTAAAGAGATAACCTATTTGTGTAAAGTATGTGCTGAAGTCCACTGCAAGTTTCTACGATTTTGTTTTATTATTATGGTTGATATTATCTTATCTACAGCAACGTCAATTTTTAGCACTTTTGAGGAGCTTATTGGAAATAATGTTTTTAAGTAGCGGATGGCATTTTTAAAATCATAGTGACAAATTTTTAAAAGTATCTTCGTTTCGTAGACATAGGCGTTGGAAATATTTTTAATAGCTACACAAGAAAAAATAATACTCCGTAGCACTCTACAGCATGACCTACGCACCTTGTCTACTAACTCTTAACACTATTCCCGTATACTGTTCGACCAACAATCACATCAGTAAATTCTCTGCCCCTGAAGGTGAAACTAAGGATAACATAGTTTCTCTGTCCCGATCGACAGTAGACTGCTAAAAGTGGACTGACAGCATTCGATAGTCGGCAATCCAGCAACCATGTTTTTAATGTTTGTCTAAAAAGTACCCTTAGGTCATCGAACATGTTTTGAATGTAGTGTTTGTAAACACTGCGTGTTTTATTTTTAAAGTGTAGAAAATCTTGAAAATCCGTATTTGTCTACACGTTATTAAGGGGGGATTTATGCCAAAATGAAATAGTTTTATCATTATTTTTATATTTGTACGAAATTTAGTTTGTTATATAGAAATACCCTATGACTATTCTTTACAGAAATACAAATTTTTTAGCTTTCATAGTTTTTGTACAATGGCATGTCAAATCCCGAATTTACATAAAATGGTTTTATACAAGAAACGAAAACCAACTTACTTACAGAAATGAAATAATTGACACTGAACAACAGTGTCATGGGCTACGTCAAGACACGCATAAACAACCGTGCTCTGAACTTTTTTGTATTAAAAATACATATTATTGGACAATTTTCATTTAAAATTCAATAATGTTTGAATAATACAAAATATATTCAACGCAATTGTTACACATACCTTGACGTAGCACGGGACACTGTTCTTCACTGTAAATTATTTCATTTCTGTAAGTCACTTGGTTTTCGTTTCTTTTATAAAACCGTTTTATGCAAATTTCGGCTTTGACTTGCTATTATAAAAAAAACTATGAAAGCTACAAAATTTTCATTTCTGTAAAAACGCAGTCACAATATACATCTATAATACAAAACATACTTCAACAGTTGAAGATGAAGTCAATCTAGCTCTGACGGGTCGACAACAGACTGTTGTTTTGTGGAAGTGGAAGTTGGAAGGGATTATTTCAATTTGTACTGCCAACTGTACATTGTGAATCTGCTCCTAACTTGGCAACCTATTGTCTGACATCTGACCAATAATGAATATTGTACAGTACAGTGGGCATGTCAGTTGTGGTGACGACCAATAGGACAGAGGTGCGAGGGAATATATGCACCAGTACCAGGTGTTTCTACAGTGTTGAATACATGACGAATCAGATTACGACAGTCCTAATCCCCAGAAAATATGTGCAGTGCTTAAAGGTTTAGAAGGAAAACTTATTACGAGGCATACACATACATTCATAACGTACACAAGTTTACAATGACACTCACATGCGCATTCGTACTTTACTAATAAACACGTGCTGAACTAGTACACATATTCTAAACTAATACACACAGCACTAATTTTAAAGCAAAAACTCAATTTCCTCAGTTTTATTAATGCGTATTACCAAATGATCAAAAGATTTCATAAAATTTTTTGATTGGTTTTTTTACGTATGTTATGCAGAGGAAAGTACGATAAAAATTATCCATATCGGTTCTTTAGAGAGTTCAATGAAAATTCTGTAAAATTTTAATGGCCGCATGAATTCAAATTTGAAATTTGTCGTTTTATTCAAAATTAAAAATAATATTGTAGTGAACAATAGCACTGATTCAATTTAATAAACATGTAATTTTGCTTCGTTCGTAATGTACTACTAAACCAACTAGTTACACAAGCAATGACAGTGGAAAAAGTTGTAAGAAAGGAAGAGGTAGAGACAGCAAATAAGAGATTATGAATTTGCCTTTTAATTCATACTCGACCCCCACCATAGCACTTCAAGGTGAATTATACAGAATCCCACCAAACAAGTGAAAATATTTCAATTTGTACGAATTTGTGAGGTGAAAATTAGCGTGTGTTATGATGTAGTATCAACTGCTGATACTATGATACTATGTATAAAATAAACGAAAATTCACATTTTTTTAGAGCAAATTGTACGTGTAGTAAATCTATGACAGCTGTGTTCACCAACAGACCTAATAATAATAAAAATAACAACAATAATAAACGACGGCCTGTAACTGCAAATGCCAAAGGACATGTCATATTTAAGAAATAATATGTCATCGGTTAATAGAGCGTTTAGTCGTCAGAAAAATTTTACATCTTGACTAAGCTAAAGTTTTGTGTTCTAAAAAGTTCTAAGAACGGCGAGTAAGATCAAAACTTCTTTTTTTCAAGAATGTCTATAGCTTTTTTTTAATGGTTAAAATTGATAACATACATTTTTCGCATGATGACAATAAACATGTAATAGAAGGCTAAAGTGAAAAATCGATTATACTGCAATGAAAACCAACAACGTCTCCGATATGGTCAAACATCCGTCATAAAAACTAATTTTTAAACTAAATTTGTCTATTAAATTGTATAGTTTGGATATTATTCAAGCAACATGAGAGAGATTGAATAAATTAGTACATCTAATGCGTGACTAATATATAACACTGACTACCTACCAATTACTTGAACTATTCTTCATATTGGCACATGACGCTTGCTTTTCTTTTAAGGCAATGGTCCATCATTTAACTGCTTTTAGATATTTTGTTAAATTCTAAACGAGAGCAGATATATAAAAACTTATGCAAATGTTTGTATTAAAACAGTGTATAATACGTTAACTATTTTTTTTTCAAGACAAAACACACTATGTTTTCTGATAATTATACAATCAAGGAATTGTTCATAAATTAATTAAGTAACCAAATCTATATAATTTTTGTCTAGAAATAATTAGACTACATAGTAAAATCGAGTTTAACGATAATGAGCAACAGTTTTCCGATATCAGCATACGTTTACGAATAAAAATATAATTATCGTGAAAGCGGTGGAAATGATGGATCATGGTCTAATATGTAGCCCCTGCAAGGTATACTACACTGTCTAGTTGACAAGTCGTGCAATTGCCTAGGTGTTAAAACGCAGGCGTATCCATTACCAGATCTATGAAAGGAATGGAGGAATGAAATAGAGAAGCGGACTTTGTTATCAACGTATTGTTTAATACAAAGATGTTAGAAGGGTCCAGATGGAGCATGTCGCCGGAAATTGTAACCAAACAAACGCTTGACGTGACTGGTATCAATATGGCTGACTAATTAAAAAAATTTAAGAAATATTAGTTAGGAGACGTGTAAACAGGGCTAAAATATAGTGTTTTCAACCTAAAACATTAATTAAAGAGCATAATACATTAATTTACCATAAAAAATGCCAGTCTGATGAGTACTTTTGAGGTTAAAGCAGTATGGCCGCTGCATGGAGGTATTAGCCTATGGAGTGGCATCTGCAGTACATTTCAATGGTAATCGTGTGAAGCCGATCATTTTCGAACATTTTCAAACTGCGCATGCGCAGGACGTTATTTTTTATAAGTCGCCATATTTTTTGGGGGGCAAAACAACAGCAGAAATCAATGTAATTATGTAATTTCGCGCAAATTCTCTATTTTAATCGTACACAACAGTTTACAATTCCTTCAGAAATATAAAAAGAACCGAATTAGCTCTCGCTGTGTGTATGCACTTTATAAACGTGATGAATTTAAATAAAAGTTTGTTACCTGTACAAAGATAATCCTCCGCGACGATCGAATCTGTTTGTAAGGCCAAGAGCTGCACAAACTTTCACCATAATGTGTAGTTAACAAAAAACTAAAACATTTTCTTTCAGTTCAATGCTATGTTTACATGTTTTTGCCACCACTAGCTCTATCCTTGTCTTTAAACGTCGTCTGTTGGCTGGCTTCAAATTTGCTCAAAGGCTTCCACTCCATGGGCGGCTGGCAAATTTTGTGGCTACCTCTCCCTCCTCATGACTACACTCCCCTCGCCCTCATTCAGTCCTTATGCTACCCTCGTGGTTTAATAGTATCAGTTCCAGTGTTACAGGAACACATACTGAAAACGTAGGCTCTGGAGATCGTCAATCAACGAAGCACGTTTCTTGAATAAGCTATGTCTCGTGTTTATATAACCAGGTCAGAGAAAAAAACCAGTCCCATTAATGTAGCGGTCATAACCAAACCCTGTTTTGTTTTTACATACATGACAATTGGAAATTGGATTCCCGACAAGGCCTGTCGCAGTTTTCTCACGATCCGGTGCTCCTTCTCGGGCACATCCCTTTCCCCCTCTATCATTCCGCCACTGCTCCATTATTACTGTGTATCTATCTTACAAGTGCTCATTGAGATTTTTCTAGCCAATATTTTTACTATATTTTTCAGCTATTTCATTTAAATTATAAGATTGTGCAGTTTATTATTTCCGAATATTCTATCAGATATTCCATGACATTTAGTTTAAGTAAGAAATATTTAATTTCCGTTTACACGGTGATTTTAGTCAGGTGTATTTTATCGTAACTTGCATGTTATGACTTTGAAATGTCCTGAAAATATTAATTAATGGTAAACATTTCCCACAAAAAGATAATGTAGCGCTAATATTGTCGGAAAAACAGTAACTATTTCGTACAAATATAAAACACTCAATTTCTCACACTAGTACGAGCTTGAACTACGAACACCGAGCGAGTTGGCGCAGCGGTAACACGCTGGACATGCATTCGGGAGGACCCGGGTTCGATACCCGCCTACAGCAATTCTGATTTCTGATTTCCATGGTTTCCCGAAGTCGCTCCAAGCGAATTCTGGGATGGTTCCTTGACGAAAGGCCATGGCCGACTCCTCTCCCAGCTGCTGTCACTGTACCAAGTTGTATCACCGTCTATAATTACCTCGTTGTCGACGTGACGTGAAGCCCACTTACCTTGATTACCTTGAACTACAAAACAAGTCTTAAACCTTCACCACAGCATAAACGGCACCAGTTGCCCAAACAAGCCATGGCGGTTTTCATAAGCGCTGCCAGGCTCTTTGGTCACGAGGGATAATTTTATTTTAAATCACTAACTTTTGTGGTCTGAAATCACTCTTGCCGACAACGTTCAAATGTACGCGCGAACGGCGATTGAAATTAACGGCGCACCTCGCTTTACGTGATGGACCCCCTACTAACACATTTTACATGTCCGCGAAAATGGAAGGCCTTTTTTTGTTACGTATCCCTCCCCCCGGGCTATCAATCACCCCCCCCTCCACCTGCTTGCTGATAAATCCTTTCCAGCAGCGGCAGAGTTCGTCAACCATGGCACAGCAGCGTGACGCGACACAAAAGCGGTTGGTTGTAACTTTATCTGCAGGTTCACTCGTTTTGAGTGAGTGATCACGTGCCTCTCCCTCTCTCCCTCCCACCCCTCCTTTTCCATTGTTAATATTCCCAGGTGATACGAGTTCTTATAGAATTTAC
Source organism: Medauroidea extradentata (assembly GCA_003012365.1). Classification (NCBI taxonomy): domain Eukaryota; kingdom Metazoa; phylum Arthropoda; class Insecta; order Phasmatodea; family Phasmatidae; genus Medauroidea; species Medauroidea extradentata. Next base: position 6,142 of record PNEQ01034266.1, read on the forward strand.
AGAATGTCCTAGGATTAAGGGCGCCTCATACCTTCGCGTTAGAGGCTAAGAAGTGACGCGGCCTTGAAGAGAGCACCAAACACCCCAGAGTCAATACGAAACAAGCACTGAGCTAGCGTGCAATATTCTCGTCGATCCATTTCTACTAACACACTTTAAGGCTTAAACGAATGCAGTTCTCAAGTTTTGTTTAAAATCGTCTTCTCCATGTTGTCTGGGGCCGAGGTCAGACCTCTCGCCTTCCACCAAGGCGATCCGGGTTCGATTCTCGACGGGGTCAGTCCCCGGATTTTCGCACGTGGGAATCGTGCCGGACGATGCCGCTGGTCGGCGGGTTTTCTCGGCGATCTCCCGTTTCCCCCGCCCCTTTCATTCCAGCGCTGCTCCATACTCACCTCACGTCATCCCTCACCAGCGGTAAAGACCTCGATGTTAAGTGCTGACCAAAATATCCTACTCACTCCATGATGGCTGATTATGAAATAAATACTATGGTTTTAACTAATTATGTAATTAACGAAATTCTGGTTACTTAACATTGTCGTCAAAACCGTAAAATTTACTTGTTTTAAAAACAAAACTGCCAGACAGATATTTGATATTTGCTCTCGTTCAAGCTTAAAAATATCATTCTCACGAAAACCGCAGAAGCAAGAGAGAATGGCCTCATACGTAGACAGTATAATTTAGTAGGTGAAATGTCTGTGGCAATGTTTATTGGTTCAGTGAACGTTTCTGAGTTTCACATACATCCGGGTAGTACATTTTGAAGTACGACAGTCTGTAAAGGCTGAGTTTAGCTACGTTAGAGGGCTACGAAGCTGTGATAAATTGGCATTGTGTCTTAACAAAGACATCTCGTCCGTGTAGAAGAGTGTTTATAATGTTCGTGCATTGGCACCATGTACGCATGTGAAATATTTTTCCGAGTAAAGTATTTCCTCGTACATTACAACGCATTTGAAGTCCGTGTTAGGCGGTGATCTTAAGGCCAAGATATTTCATTTATTTCAAACGTTTGCCAATAACTCAAATAATTTTTAACCCAAGGCTTTGAAAAAATTTGAGACTGTGTGCAGTCATAGAATGCACAATTTTGCAAGAGAGTTTTTTAAAATAATTTACCGTTTGCTAGAAAAAATTATTTTGCTTTACTTTGGCTTATTTTGACTACAAAGTATGTGATATTTCAGGGTCGAAAATCTTAAAAATCATTTTGGTTTATTGCAACAGAAAAATTCGTATACAAACGATGATATATAAGTGTTAAAACTGTAAGGATGAATCTTTGATATATGTTTTAATTTGCGTTAAAAAAAAGTATTTTCGAAACCACTGCAAAACTAAAAAAGCGAGGCCTTAAGAAAATGCTCGCTTGACACACGAACGGCGATGAAGCGAGTCATGGTAATTGTGTTCTAAACGAAACTATAGAACCTGCTCCCAATAATTTTATCAGTTAAAATAAAACATACACTTTAAAAATGACTCTTAAATATTTTATGGCAGTACGGATATTAGAAACATGTTAAGGGACCCCTTAAAAATGGCTTAAAACAGCTTCTTCCAACTGCTGTATATGGAAAACTGAATCTTATTAGTTAAACAAGTGTTTGACTTTACGCAATACTTTCTAAGAATGAAGTTGTAGGGTCACCGATGAAAGTCCCAAATTGTCTTGCGGTAGAGGTTATATCACACCAGAGAAGCCGGTCCACATCGCCCTTGGCGACGTACTCACTCACACAAACACATGGCGGGTGCTTAAGAATTTAAAATTTTACACCTTCACTACCTTTGTTAATTTTGAACACTATGAACCATCGGAATGTAACAAATGTTGAATCCAAAACAACTGGAATTGCTCTTCTTTGCCGCGTCGTCGAAGGCGAGATCATTAGAGATTGAACCACTTGATAAGATAGACAGCGAAATGAGGACGGAATTGGCCATGGCGTGTAGTGATGTAATACTGCCTCGTTTTCCTAGAGCGAGTTTCAGAAATCTGTGGAAAGGAAATACTGTACATGATCTTTCAAACCAGGAAACGATCACACGTCCTCCCGAATGCCGAGTCCAGTGTTTTGCCAACGCGTCAATTCGCTCGGTCCGAGGACATTACTCCAGCCAGTAGCTACTTCATCTTATTTTTTTAATTTTAATTTTACAACGAACTTTTACTAATACACAGATTACGGAGATAAATAGAGGCACTCAGTCAGAGTAACCTAAGCACCAAATTATAGCATTTGTTTCTTCTGCAATAACCCGCTTTGTGGTGTTAATGATCTCATAAAATCCCAACAAAAAAGCAACAGAGCCATGACACTTTTTATGAGAGGTGTCTGTGAGTTTCTCAAACCGTTGACGCCAATTTATATAAGAGTTTTTCTTGGAATGTCACTTCAGTTCATTAAACACTAAGTTCCAAAATTCTTCACTTCGTTTCACAAACATTTCCAGTACATTTTTACAGGTGTGACAACACTTTGAGATGACGTTATTGGCACCAAAATAATCTGTAGATGTTCGTTACACCAGACGCACAGTACATTTTCCGTTGCATCATTGCTCACATTCAACGTTAGCAACACGTTTTTTTGCAGAACTATTGAATTTTACTGTGACAACATTATGAAAAATAAACAGTGTATTTAAAGCTAAACGAAGTAGTAAATGCAATGCTAGCACATCATCATCACCGGTAGACAGTAACTTTAAATTTACAGTATGTTACTGTGTAATCCGTAGCCTCGACGACCTTTGAAGTCATTAGTCGGTACCTGTAAAATATTTGCAAACCTCACCTTCGACATTTATATCGGATCTCGTATTTTAGCAAGCGGCTTTCTGACCTTTATCGTGGCATCCTCCACTGATCCGTTCCACAACATATCTCATTACTCTCACATTCGTTCGTACGTGGATCGTGCTACAGAAAGAGCATAGAGAAAAAAAAAACGTAATGCCAGACCTCATTACTTAGTTGTTCGTTTTTAAATAGAGTCTTGTCAAAAAGTTAACAGGAAAGTATTTTGCGAAAAGAAAAAAAAAGAGCATCTCGGTTTGTTGCAGTGACTTCAGTGGCACCAACTCACCAACCAATTATCAGTTACCGTACGCTATTAGCAATAGTTTAGGAAACAAAAAAAGTAATTCGCGTTTTCACTTTTTTTTTTTTTTTTTTAGATTTCTAAAATAAAAGTATTGTTTTGTCGCAGAGGTATTTTCTTATTTCTCTTTACTTTTTTTTTTTGCTACAGCAGGGTAATACATTACGAACTTACACACATGTTCAATGAATGCTTCGTGCTGTAGGACATTTTTTTATTAATTTATTTTGTCTCTGATGCGGTATAAAATGAAAGTAGCGCCTGCTTCTATTTTTTACTCTCGATTTCCACCGATATTGTTACAGATGCCGCGTTTCATTTCAACACTGTTTCAATACAGATATCTTAGCATAATATATAATGAAGATATCTTAAGTCGTTTGGTCACGCAGCACTCGAACTGGAGTTCATAGTTAAGTTGGTACTTCTCAAATCACATTTCGAAAGAAATACCTCTCACCGTAACGACATACACTATAACGCAAACATTGGCTGGAGTGTTTATATAAACAAACTTAGCTGGCAGCGAAATAGTAAATTCAATCCAGCTCTTTAACGTGTAACTATCCACAATTTTATTTCTTCGATATTTTACGAGGAAACCGTGAAGTATAACATATTTCTAGTTACTGGACAATTATTGATACTGATTTACTTCCATTGTCAAAGACAAACAATGGTAAGATGAATTCTTATGATCAAAGTCTGCCATAACTATGCATCAGGCTGGACTCGTGAACATGTGTTCGTATCTAGTCTCAAGAAGTAGCTTTATTGCATGTTGTCAGTGTATTTAGAAATAACACCCAGTGAACTCAGCGATCAATTTTTCCACACACGAAACCCGTAAAAGATACCGGGAAACAATATTTAAAAAATGTTAAATCTTGGTAGTGACAAGGTAGTATGAATAATTTGTTTATTATTTCATCATTTTCCTAACGTGCAAAACCGATGGTAGATAAATAACCTTCTACTTCACATTAAAAGTTTTGTGCTGGTAAAATGATTAAGAAATTAAGTAAGATATAAAACAAGTATTTTAACTTCAATTTAAGAATTACAAATTTCGCGTATCTCCTGTGATTACGTCAAACGTTATTGTTAATGAGTTGATGGAAAAAAATATTTTGAAAGCAGAACAATACAATTACGTGATAAGGTTTTCTGTAACAGTGGACATTCCATTGTGAATATCATGTTTATTAAGTTGGTGAATGTTTCGATGCAAGGTTAGTTAATGTCCGGAAACCCAATTTGCTTCTGTGGGAGGAAATTTGTCATGCTTCGGTTAGCAGTTTCTGTAATCGCGGCAAGGGGATTGTTTTTGACCAAACATTGCTCTCACATTACGTGTGTTTGCTGGGCAAGTAAACTTTCCTCTTAAATAAAATGTTAGTGATCCGTGTTAGCTTCGCAATGAACCGTACATAACATGTTATTGGAAAAGTATCTGCACGTAAGCGTGATATCCTATCGACCAGCTCTTCTCCTTCCTTGATCTGTGCGCCATCGCGTTGCATTATGGAGCCCACATCTTCAATTCTCGTCTTCTGTCACGGAGACGAGATCGCGAGCGTCCATTCCCTTCTGTATTCCGAACCTCTTTACTGAAAACTCTCGAAGAAACTCACCCCCCCCCCCCCACTCAGCCCTCGCATCCCGGCAAGAGAGACTTCGATCAGATATCTTCAACGTGGCTCAGTTATCGTTGACGACTCTTCTTGGGAAAGAGGAGGTTAAAGGGGCGAACGCGTATTTCAACAACTTCACCGTCACATCCTTCACTTTTATGTTTCAGTGCAATAGTGTCCATTGTATGCTTCTACATTCTCAGATTCTTGTCTATTTTCCTATCAGAGTATGTTATTTGTTAATTGAAAAGATGGAACAAGTATTGTTAAGGTGGCTGTCGTCTTAGGTCTCAGGCGGCGAAGCGGCGTGTAAAGTTTTCGCAGATTAGTTTTATTCTAAAGCAGCAGAACATTATTTTACCCAGAAATCAATCATTATGAATACTGAAATGGTCATTTACTGCAGGTAAGTGACGATTTCTCCCTCCATATTAGGTCTGAAACACTGGTTCTGTTTTTTAAAGCCTTGTTCTTTAGTTTTACAGTGGTTTTAAAAATTCATTCTTATAATTTTAACGTTAATATATCATTGTTTGTATCTGAATTTTTCTGTTGCAATACACCCCTGAAATATCAAATATTTAGTTGTGAAAATAAACCAAAACGAAGCAAAATAATTTTTTGCTAGCAAACGGTACATTATTTTAAGAAACACTCTAGCAAAATTGTGTATCGTATGACCGTACATAGAATCAAATTTTTTCAATGCATTTGGTTAAAAAATATTTGAATTGTATGCAATTGTTTGAAATAAATGAAAGACCTTGGCTTTAACACTACGTAGTAGACTAGATGCTAGATAGTGTGCTTAGGGTGCTAGAACCTATCTTCTGACTCCCTAACTCATTCCCACACTCCCACACTCCCTCATTCCTTATCTATACAATTCTAAAGATTTCTACCTCACTTAATACCGACATCCGAACTTTGCTGCTTACAAGCATACCTTTTCTACTTACTACCATTCCTTACTCTTTACACCCCTACCTTGCTAACTACACTCTTCTTTGTCCACCAACATCCTTAACTTAGTTCCTATATCTCTATCTACGTTAGTATCAATCTCCCTACTGTACTTTCTCCGTACCAAGTTACTTACTACCCACCGATTGAATTACCTACCAACCAAATTACCCACCTACCGAATTACCTACCAGATTACCCAGGACCAAATCATTCACAGACCCAGTCACCCAGGTATTTTGTCCGTGGCATGAATGATTCGTATGTCAGCAGTCAGTTCAAACAAACTGCAGATAAATTATGTTCAATAGAATATATTACGATTTGCATGATTGCCAACATTAGGGGAGTATTCTCCACACGTTAAGATACTCCAGGGTACCGGTTTTTTAGCATTTCCGTCAGCAGATTAACTAAGTAGGAACACTTCAGTTGAAACTTACTGTGCCCTGGGTAAAACTCATGATGTCGCACGAAGTCAGGTTATTTTACCACTGTGAGACAATAGTTTCCTTTCTCGTAGATATGGCTACTATAAACAAAAGTAACTGTTTACTGTTTCACAGTCCTAAAATACGTTTATATTTCGTTACTCTCAATACATAGTTCAGAGTTTATCAATTAATGCTAATATAGTTGTTGTTATAGCAGTATACTGTAAACTGTTGTTGGTAAAGAGAACACACTTAAAACCATGGCTATTTTTTCTCTTTAACCCAATGTGTATGTTTATGCCACTTGTTTGACTGTGTGTGTGGGTATGTATATATATGTTTAAAAATATGAAATGAATTTATCACCGTTTTCAAAAGTTAAGAACTGAGGGCAGCAAAAAAATTTAATTTTTGGTAAATATTCTTGACAAGGCTGTCTTTAAAAGTACTTACTTAACGGTAGTATATTTTAAATCAAAACAGTAGCAGAAGTCAAAAATTTAATTCTTACAAAATAAACGCCTAATTTTTTCCACGTTTTTAAATGACTGTGACGTGCCCTGTAAATTCAGCACGTCACAATTTATAACGGAGTGCAAGTATTTGGCGGCAGTTATATCAGGCCAGCGCTCGCTCTGCTGTCAAAACAACGCCCAGACATTACTGATATGAGAATGTATGCATGTCCCGTGTTGTTAGCTGTGACACCTCCCTCCGCCGCGCTGCCTCATTAAATACTGCCGCCAATCGATCTGTGACCTAGTTGTGTTTATGCTGTCGCCCTGGCAAGCAGTCTGCTTGGCCGCCGCCTCTCTCGCCACGACAGTACAAGCTACTTACAGACTATGGAGTAGTTACAGCACGAAGCGAAGTATCGTGTGAAATATTGCAGCGTAATGTTGAGCAAATACATATCGTATGTGGAGCAGTGTTGCCAGTGTTAAGAGGAGTAAAATTCCCATGCTCCATATGCGGAAGTCCCATTTCAGCACAAAAAATCCCACAGCTGAAAAAAAAAAAAAAACAATAATAATCGAGATAGTATCACTTTTTTAACTGACCGTTAATTTGTCCAACATATTTCATGGCATGAGTTATTTATTTGTAAGTTTTCAGCGTCTTGTACTCCTAGTCTTTGGAAGGGACCCATATTGCAAGAAACACATTCAAAGAGTTAAAATAAACTTATCTCTAAATAACTTACAAAAATAGATACACATAAAAAAACGTTAAACGTACCGCGATTACGCAAAAGTGCTAAAACATTTACCAGATACTGTATGAAGCTCATACTTAACAGTTTATCAAAAAAGGTTGTGAATAAAAGTCTCATAACATTAATATTTACCATAAAAATATCTTGTCTCATACTTAATTATTATATTTTTAAAATCCCACCAAATGGGACAAATCCCACGACCTGGCAACACTGATGTGGAGGGGTACCCGAGGGGCAAAGTACCGCAGGCTCGAGAGTTAGTGGATGCTAGCATTTTTTTTTTTTTTTTTTTCGTGTTCGAGGCGGCTCAGAAACGGGGAAGGCGATAAGTCGAATATAACACGTCCGTCAAACACCACATCACCTCTAAGCGCGAAGGACTAAAGTAGCGAGCAGTATTTTCATAGAAACCTTTTTTTTTCAACGGGACTTAAAGCTATGACCCTGTAATTTTATTTCTGGAAAGGAAGAGGTAAAATCCATTTCAGGTAGGAAATGTTACGGTTTTCCGATTACGGTTGATATTTTCTCGACGCAGCATCGTGAAAAAGTCATTTTCAGCACTTTTGAGGAGCTTGGGAAACATATTTTTAACTAGCGGACGACATTTATGTAATCATAGGGACACAGTTACAAGTGTCTTCTTTTCGTAGATAAACACATTGAAAACGTTTAAGAAAATATACTTTTCGTACCACGCTGCAGTACGTCTCACGTGCCAGGTCCCATAACTCTTAAGGAAGGGGGTTGGGGTTGGGTGATTGTATTGTATTTCCAGTTCTTGAGCCATCATATGGATTCAAATTGTATTAGCAACATTTTCTCTTCGACAAAGCATATTATATATTCTTGGTATGCTGCTTGAGATAAATAATAATGGAAGCTTTCTTTTAATTTTTGATGCAGAATCATTGCAAGAGATTTCAAGAAAGTTTACATATAATTCCCTTGCAGCGATTCTGCGTGACAACTTAATGAAAGATTACATTACTATTTATGTCAGTCAGTTTACCAAGAATATATCCTATGCTTCGTCGAAGAGACAATTTTGATAACACAATTATATATATACATATATATTATGGCTCCCCCATAACTACAGGCGGTTCGGAATGAAGTGAGTTCTCAAGAAAGTCCTGCTGAAGTTCTATTTTCAGCCAATTTTTATTTCCTCGCGTAACGGCTAACGACAGGAAATGTCTAAACTCTCTGGGCACGTATTCTAATTCTTGTGCGTGTAAGCTAAATTGTGCAGTCGGTAGGAATCTGTATAGTTTATGAATTATATAAGACACGTTTACATAAATTTCAGTAAATTTTATGTCAGTATTGCTGTATTTGAATAGGGAAATACGCGGCACTTCATTCGCCAATTCGCTACCAACCACAGAAAGAGGCAGGTAACTATTGTTAATGTTAAATTATATGCAGTAACAGATTAGTGATATTTTTATCGAATATTAAATCTGTAGTGCTCACTTTATCCCGAACGACATATACCGTGCGCCCATAGGCATCTGCTTGCCTCAGAGGAAGACATTGAGTGGGGCCCGACGATGGAGAGGCACCGGAATGGTAAGGAAGGGAGGGAAATGAATATCCTCGAGAAATTCCAAATACCATCATCCGGCTAGATTTCCATATGCTAAAATCCGGGGACCAACCCCGCCAGGAATTGAACCCGGATCGCCTTTGTTGGGAGGCAAGCGCTTTAGCCACTGCGCCGTCCGCTGCACTATTATGTTGGGTGCGGCACAAATTTCGTTCAAAACGAGTTCACACCCATCTGTAGTACAGTATTTCTTAACAGCCACGATATCTTAGAAAATATATCTAACTCTCTCTTCAACTTCGTAAAAGCGATCTCCCCCAAAAGTAACTATTTGCATTTTAAAAAAAATCGAGTGCTAAATTTACGCGTAGAGAGAATGTAAAACCACAGAAAAAATTGACATTTTTCCCTAGGTTCTAACGTGCAATGTATAACTAAAGGTTTTGTATCCTTATATTGCTTATCGTTTATTTGAAGTAATGACTCTCTATTTTACCGCCATGTTCTCTTTTTTCTATTGTTTTTGAGATAGTAATTTTATTTAAGCTTGAACGAAAGCAAATATAAAAAATTGGTTTAGAACGCCGTGCACAGTAAAAAAAAATTTGTACTTTTACAAAAAGGTTTTTTGGTAACCAGTTTCCAAAACAGTTTTTGTGTAACACTACGAAAATATTTTGTAAAATTTACAATAATCTTGTACATTTACAAATTTCTTTGCATATTTACAAGCATTTATGTAGATCTACAAACAAATTTTGTATATTTACAGCTAATATCTGGTTCATTTTACAATAATTGCTTGTAGTGTTACAAATTTTTTTTTTTGAAACTAGTTTCCAAAAAATTTTTGTGGAAGTACGAAATGTTTTGTAAAAGTTGAAAGGTCTCCTAGGTTTATTTTGTTTCATTTCGAAAAATCTGCTCATTAGCATTATTTTACTAGTTCCCGAAGTTGTTTACGATATTTGTAACCACTTTTAAAGGTTTCTTGACATCTTACTTTTATTATATAGCTGATATTATTATGATATTACGTTACAAGAATTTCCTTGTTTTTTACTGCGTGGTAGGTATTTTTTTCAAGACAGTAAATTACATTGTTCAGCCTCTAAATCCAGTTAACCAGAATACCCTTAATTTACAAAATTAGCTAACACCATTGTATTAACTACATTAAAAAAAATCAGCCAACATGAGAAAAACTGTTTCAAACATATATGACAAACATATTTTTTATGTCAGCTCTCGTTTAAGCGTAAAATAAGAATGTGTACCGCGAAAAAAAGTAGCAACAAGAGCATGGCCTTAAAAGATCTTTCATTTATTTCAAACAATTGCAAATAACTCAAATATTTTTAAACCAATCGTTTTGAAAAAAAAATTTGTGGCTGCGTATAGTCATACGATACACAATTTTGCCAGACAGTTTTTAACATAAAGTACTGTTTGCTAGCAAACAATGATTACGTTGCATTTTGGCTTATTTTGACAAAAAATATGTGAAATTTCAGGGGCAGTAATCTAAAAATCCGGCTGGTGTATTGCAGCAGAAAAATTCAGATACAAACAATGATGTAAAATTGTTAAAACTGTAAGAACAAAGTTTTGATATTTGTGTTAATTTTCGTTAAAAATATATTTTCGAAATCGCTGCAAAACTAAAGAGCGAGGCCTGGCCCGCTTAGAATTGTACAGCTTTAACACAGAACGTATGTTATTTGCCCCTTAACTGTTCACACGTTCTTAAATTGCAACATCCATTAATAATAATGCAAATATACTACATTTTATTTGAGACTTCTTAGAAAATATTAACTTAAAATATTTTCACGATTTTCTAAAGTCCCTATGGATGAGATAAAAAAGAGTGCTTTATAAAACGACAATGTGTACTGTCCTTGAAATCTTCTGATGTATTTACATCTATAGTTACGTCACATAACCAGCGTAAAACGACCAATTGGGTCACTTGTTCCAACTAACTTGCATTATGCTCTAGCTTTTTATTTCGCGCAAAATGTGGTTTTCGCAAGATCTTCCTCAATAATTTATAACGGAAATCTTAGTTGTCTGAAGTGTGTGTTCTTTTCGTTCGTTGGTGCAAAGGGCACACGTGGAAAAGTTTCATAAAAAAAACGCGTGGTAGGTGGCTCCCTTAACGTTCGGGCGACGTTATAGACTTCAATAAACGTGAGTAAAATTTCAAGCGGGCTTTTTTTTTTTCTCAGGCGTTAGGCGCAGCTCACATTTTCACCGCACTGGCTGAACGAACAGTGACGTGCTCGCCATAGAGTCGCGACTGGACGGGAGCTCCTCAGAGTAGCTGGAGAACTAACTTGGCGTGCAAGAAGCAGGTCCCCTGTGGTCTTAACATTCCTGCTCGCAGTGCTTTGTCTTGTTCCCTCGCTAATTAATGACGGCTCGAGCAGCGAGCAAGGGCCACGTCCCCCCCGCGCTCGAAGCAAACTGCTACCCTCGTCGGAACAAGCGCGGCTGTTTAATGAGGACCAGGTCGGTCGTCGACAAGTACTCCTCTTGTGAACTTCCCGTCCCGCGAGTCGAGACCGTGTTCCTGCAGATGTTGGTTTGTGTCTTCGGTCTGTTGGTATTTGCTTGCGGTCATTACCTTGTACAAGAAAGTTGCCAAACTATCTAGGGTGACGTTTCTTCTAGGCTGTCAATCTTCCCTCCGTCCAATTCACGTCATGCGAAATGGTTTTTGCACCACTTAATTTCGGGACCGCGGTGGCCGAATGGTCACCTCCCACTAAGGTGATCCGGGTTCAGTTCCCAGCGGAGTCGGTCACCGGACTTCCACATGTGGAAATAATGCCGGACTATTTTCTCGGGGACTTCCCGTTTCCTTCGTTCCTTCATTCCGTCGCTGCATATTCACATTATGTCCCCCCTCACCAGAGCTAAAGACCTAGAGGTTGAATGCTGACCAAAATCGTTTCACTTAAACGGTTTGAAGGACATTTCGCAATAAAGATATTATTATTTTAGCAGAGAAGCCATAGCGTGACGTACTTAAAAATAAGCATTGTTTCAAACTAAAATCAGGCTCGTTTAACCAACCACTGTTTGTCGTGAAGTATAAAATCAGTTTTCACAAAGAAGCAGTACTTTATGTAGCCTCGCGTATTTTGTTCTTTCTGAATACTGGTTGTTCTTGACATGTATTTTGTTGTGAACTAATTTTTTATTACCTTTTGTATGCATCAATATTTACCCCCGGCTATTTAATTAAATATACTGGTGTTGTATTGGGAAATATCAATTTCAGTTTTTATGGATATAGTTTTCAAACACATTAATGTCAATTCCACTTCTGAGCCTATACCACTCATAACTCTAAATGTTTGCACATATTTTAAAAAATTACAATTTGGTAGGATTATTTTATATGACAATGAAGGCTTAGCTTACTGTGCTAACTTGCATATCGAACATTTTTTTTAAATTAATGAGTGAAGCATTACTAGAAAACCCTGAATGTATTACAAAATTTACGATAGTTACCCAAACTTTTAAAACAATTAGTAACAAAAGTAATGTACAAAAATACGCACAGTATCTTAAACTGCAATGCTCCTATAAATATACATGTTAAGTAATTTCGTAGAATATTCAGCTGTGATACAAAAAATAGTATTTCCTGCTTGACAAGAAATAGATCCTCTTAGGTACGATAATGTCGATTATGTAAGCTTATTCTCTGACATGATTACTTCTGGTACGCCACTCAGTGTTTAGGCCTACATTACAATATTTGCTTACTTGAAAATTTTAAGACGTTAATTTTCCTACGTTTATTTTTGAAAGAGCTTATTTAAAGTAGAGTGGCCGTCTGTGGAGCACTGCACCTGACAGCAATATGCAGAGCTCGTTAAAACTTTTTCAAAACTATAAAAATGGCCTACAAGGAAGTACAGAAATTATAATTATTTGAAAAAGGAATGCCTGTAATTTGTGTAACAGAAATGTAATTTTTTGACGTGATAAAAAAATAATTGTCTCTCTGCCAAAGTATATGGAGTTTACGAGGAAACCTACAAGTATTTCCGTCACAATAATACTCATGGTTATGCGGAAGGAAACTTAGTAATTTTATCCCAAATAATAATTTTAGAACTTATTACGTACACAAAGGTTAATTAAAAATGTTTATAGCGGAAAAATACATGCAAAATAAACCATAAAATTATTTAAACAACAGTTTTCATCATTATGATATTTTTATATTTGAACTAGATATTTTTTTCTTATGCAAGACATAAAATGTCACTAAATTTGGTTATCAGGATTTATTATGTACCGTAGTGTCTGCATAATAGCTCGCCAAATTCAACATTTACAAGTCAAGGTTTTTAAGGCGACATAAAAAAAAACCAACTCACAAACCAAACTGAAAAATAAAAATATATCAGTGAATAACGATGTTGCGGGCTATACGATATACTGTATAAGAACAAAAAAAATGTTTTTGTAATTGACTAAATTTGATGGAATTTAAATAAAAAATTTAAATATTCCAGTTAAAAAAATATATTTTGCTTTACCTGTTAATTGAAATTTGTAAACTCTGATAAAAAAATATAGTACACATTTTTTTACCACTGTTCACAATTAAATTGAATTTAACGCATAAAGCAAATTTAACACAAAAATCTTAACATAATTGGTAGAGACAGAAAAATTCGCGGGTTCACTGACCTCTAGGCTAGCCTGCAAGAATATATATATATATATATATATTTACACATATATACACACACACACTCAAGCAGACATCAGCTGTTCGTTTGCTGCCCGCTGATACAGTAAAATGAGCTCACAATTAAATACACTTTTAATATTGGCTCATCAACTTCAAGGCGGTGTCAAATAAGTCAAAGACCAATTGTGAAAGTAGCAAGAAATTACAGTTGCTGGGATTCCAGCTTGTGCCTGAAAGAAAACGCGAATTTTTCAGCTTTCTAATAATTGGTTCTACAAGCTAACACTGTTGATTTATACAAATGTTACGACATACGTAAGAATCAAGAGTTTGTGCTTCAGGGGTGTTGTGGCAACTTAAGAGCGTTCCAGAGAAAGAAAATATTAATCTTATATTAGTATGAAACAGTGTTAGTTTTGTATACGTTATATGGGACTACATTATTCTCTTACAAAAAAAAATTAGCTCAGCCGGTTTCCCGTCATGGCATGTCAAAGTCAAAGTTTGCATGCTTTTACTTCACACGCACAGAAAACCAATCAACATAATGCAACGAAATAACTGACAGTGAAAGTAAACGTCGCTAGCTAGGGCTTTACGTACATACAAACCCATCTTAATATTTTGTATTTTTACAAAATTTGTGAAATTTTGAATTTTTTTTTGTTACATTAAAATGTTTTTAATACAAATAATTTTGCATTGTGTTTTTATATGGTACTTAAAGTCCTAGCCCATGACATTTACTTTCACTGTGAATTTATTTCGTTACATTATGTTTACTGGTTTTCAGGGGTGTTGTGAAGTAATGTGTAATTTTATTTCTCCATAACAACACACATTACACATATGAGTTTGTTAGACTCGAATTAAAAGGGTTTATACTTCGATATTTCAGTCAGATTCATATAGTACTACTGGTTACTACAAGGAACGAAACTGCTTGTAGATGTCAGTTATGAAAAAAAAAACATATATTTCCTGGCTTATTTCTGCATTGTTAACTCACAAAAGAAAACATATTGGCTAACTATTTCTACAACACTGTTAGAAAAAATTTCCGTGAAATTACGGAAAAGTATTGGCAAAAATTATCCAGAAATCTTCGCAAAGTAACGGACACTCAGTTTTTCTTGATAACGGAACCCTCCGTAAAATAACGGACAATCCGCTGTCCGCAAAAAAAAATTTAAATTTCTGTAATCTACTAGCACTCCATTTTCTAGAAATACTACAATTTTCTTATTCGCTATGTGTTATCGAGATTCTGACGCACTATTTAGTACCCTGAAAAATTTTTCCAAGTTGCTGGGATTAGAACCCACGACTTTATAATTGCCAGGCAGAAGCTCTAACCATTTTTTCTTATTAAAATGTTTGGTGCAGTGGCGATGCAGAAGCTTCCGCATCATCACTGCACCAAACATTCCCCCCTTTAATGTGGCCTAATTCGAGTGACCCCAGTACTTTTCGTGAGACAATATGTATAGTGACAATTTTTGAGACCAAATGGACAAACACAAATTAACACCCAGCAAGACCTGGGAATCGAACCCAGAGCCCCCCGCACCAAAGCCGGCCGCTCAACCAACTGAGCCACGGTGGGTCGGCCCCATTGAACCACAGTGGTAAGATATCAACTTTATAAGATACAATTTTTGTATTTGACATCCAGGATTCATAGTGATTATTAATACCACTTTTTTTAAGAAACACAGTAAATTACGCTTTAAAATTGTAGAAACATATTTTCATGAATTTATGGAAAGTTACGGTCAAACATTCGTAAACTGGCAATACGGACAAATTTCCATAAACAAAATATTACGGAAGCCACTTCCGTAAAATTACAGTACTTTTCTGTAAATATTTCCGTGAATTTACGGAAATTTTAACATTGAAACTCAACCAGGAATGATAAGCGGTAAAATTTGTAAACCGATAAACATGAACATATTTTGTCGTGACCAGAATAAACAATGGTCTACCTGACTTTTCCAATTCTCAAACTAGGCAGGAATATTCCGATGAGCTACATCAGTTGAAAATACTTCTACTTCTGGATAAAATTCCGCACTAGAAATTATCTCTTCTGGTCATTTTAGCTCCGGCAAACTCAGTAGTAGTCAAAATATGTCTTACCAGGATTTCAGTCTTAACTTGGATCTCTAAGTTTCCTTTTGGATGACAAAAACTTCCATTTACTCTTTTCTTTCCCCGGACTTTAATTGCTAACAACACTCCGTTGCTTGTTTTTATTTCTTGTAGATTTAAAATTCCAAAACCTTCTTCCATGCAGCCAAACTTGCCTTCCTATCGATTATTGGATCAGATCAGGTCTTGGTTTACGCCCCAGGGACATACAATGAACCAAGCATAAATTGTAGAAGCCGTTAAAAAATAATATACGTTGAATAAAACTAACGTATAGATTACGTAGATAAATTAACACAACTTGGTCGTAGTCACAGTCGTAGAAGAACAGGTCTGGACACTCGCCTATCTACCAATGTATTTTGCTCGACCCCCTTGTTGTTTGGCTGTAGTTCGTCAAGTAACCGAGAATGTCGTACTTTTTGACGCTGTATTCCGCGCGGTCCGGCTCAAACCCCGTCCACTATTTTCCATTGTTAAATTTATAAAGTAAATAAAGATTGCTGGAGACTTTTCTTAAATTTGTGAGCGAAGGAAGTATTTCATAAATCGGTAAAATAATACGTTTTGATAAATTGTTTATCTTAGTGGAAAGGAAGTGGGCGGAGTTTGAGTCCGACCGCCCTAACTGAAGCGCCAATAAAACACAATATTCTCGGCAACTTGGTGAACTACAGCCAAAGAACAAGGGGGTCAAGTTTCCAGGCGAGTGTCCAGACCTGTTCTTCTACGGCCGTGGTCTGGCGCGGGGCGACTGTGTCCTTAGATAAATGATTCATTTATCTCTATCCAGTCTCTTAATCAAATTAAATTGAAACTTATTACCATCTGTAACATAGAGGTAAGATATGTTACAGTGTATAAACTAAAAACTTGCAAATATTGACTTTGAAATGATACTACGGGAAAACTGGCCGAGCTATTTTTTTTGTAAGAGGATACTATACTTCCAAGTAACGTCTGCAAAACTATAATTTTTTCTTACAAATATAAAAATAATAATTTTTTTCCCTCTGGAACACCCTTAACCGGCAGTACCAATATAAAAATAAAATAAGTGAAGGACGGCAAAGTGACAGAACAGTAACGCCTGCTGTGAACACATGTCGGACAGACGTGTCGACGTCTGCCACCGGTCGGGGATGGTGTTAAAAAAAAGAAGCGTGGGAACATATAAAAAGAGTGAGGGGAGGGTGAGAGATGAAGGGTTGACTCGGTGGTGCTGCGGCCCCGGCCGGGTGTAGGCAAGATGGCGGCGCCCCGGAGATGAACTCCCCCCCCCCCTTCTGGCCCCACTCCGCGCCCACCGGAACTGTCACCAACTCCGGGAACGAGTGTTGCCGGACGACACCCGGAGCCACTTCCGGTCGAGCCCTCCAGTAAGGTTAATTCTACTACAGTTGGAGAGAAAGTGTGTTTTATTTGGAAGAGTTTGGCACTCGCTAATTACGTTGCAATCACTGACGTACCTAATTAAATACGAAACCGTAGTAAAGTTAATTTTATCTAGACGTGGTAAAGAGAAAAGTCATTAAATTTAATCTTAAAGTGAAAAAACAAATAAATTTTGACTTTCAGATTATCAGCTTCACGTAACTTAAAATTCAGGAAATCTCTGTGATTGGTCAGTTTACGCTTAGCACCGACACCAGAGCTCAAGCGACAGGAATTTCAACTGTACCAAACTTTTAACATTGATCTATTCAACTTGTAGTATAATTAACCTTACCTCGGAAATAGTCGCCCGTGCGACTGCAGTGCCATTGTTATAAACTGCGACCTTCCTAAAACTTGCCTGCCCACTGTTTTTCATCTCGATATACTACTAGAGTCGCACAATATTATTATTTTTGGAAAGTTTAAAAAATTATTGTTGTAAGTCGTCGACAGCGATGAACCAGGAAAACAGAAATATTTATTGTTGGAATCGTGAATCCAACCCAGGTCTTTCTGAATGCGTGTAGGGGGCTGCGGTGGCTGAGGGGTCAGACCTCTCGCCTCCCACCAAGGCGATCCGGGTTCGATTCCCGACGGGGTCGGTCCCCTGATTATCGCATATGGGAGTCGTGCCGGCGGGTTTTCTCGGGATCTCCCGTTTCCCCAGCCTATTCATTCCGGTGCTGCTCCATCCTCACATCATATCACCCCCCAGCACCTTTAAAGACCTCGGTGTTAAGCGCTGACCAAACTCTCTCACTCACACCGAATGCGTTTCCAACGTAATACCACAGAATATTTAGGAATACAGAAGTGAAATAGCTGGTAGTTCGGCGAACTCAGTCACACACGCCAGCAAAATGGCGTTCCTGGCCAGCAACATGGCGGAGACACCTACCGCCAATGAGCGTAAGGCGGCTGCCCTGCTAGCCGGCAGCCAGGCCAATAGGAAACCTGCCGTAACATGCAGGAGCCAAACATACACGGGGCAGGTATCAACAGATTCGGGCAACCAATAAGCGGCGGAGTTCGCAATTATCAAACGAGCCGCCACGTTACTTCACGTCTGTATTACTATTTAGTCTGTGGTATTACCTACGCAACACTTAGATATAAACTACTATCTGGGAAAGAAATGGTTCTTAAATACTATTTTCAAGCAGACAGGATTGAAAATATTTCTTTTTGTTTCTTGGTATACTCGGTTTCGGATGACTACAGTAAATTTCTGGATTTATAATGGAACTATTTTATTATTTTTACCTGTTTCATGCAACGTGAGTTAACATTTTTGGTTTTGAAATAAAACTCATTTGATATCTGTGAATTTCATGTTATTTTCTGACAACAGACTATAATGTACGACGTCTCGAAATTAACCTACAATGTCGTGGATTGTAGTGGGAGACACTTTGAACCAATAACTAAAAATTATTCGGTAGACTGAACATTCTCATGTAAATCTTCCAAAAACAAAAACACATCTCAAAAAGGCTGGTGATCACTAAAGTTACAGCTTGTGCTCGAGAATATACAGCTCAGTGTAGCCTAGTTTTATAACGCGAATTTTGTATGTCTGTGCTCGCTAAGCCATGGCCGTCTTTAGTAGAAGGCCGGAATCTTGAATGTGGCAACATTGCATCGGGGGGCCTGCTGCCTGTCACTTCTTGACTGCTCTAGTCTCTGTAACGTGTCTAGATGCAGTTTTAGTAGCGTGTATACGTCTACACAGACTAGGGCTACCAATGAGCGACCGGCAGTAGACTTCCGATGCAGCGTTGCCACATGCAAGACTCTGGCCATAGCCATCTTTAGTAGAAGGCCGCGGCCTTAGAACTGGCAACCCAGCCAGGAAGGGTTATTTTAACACTTCTCTTAGCTCTCCAAAGACAATGGCTGTACCTGATTCGTTATTCTATCCTACGTACCGGCGAATCAGAGGAAGCCACTGCTATTGGTGAGACAAAAGAAGTGTTAAAATGACCCTTCCTGCCAGTGTTGCCAGATCTACGACCGTGGCCTTCAATTGAAGATAGCTGTGCTCCAGTTTTCTACTAAAGACGACCACGGCTAAGCTCATTGCACTGTACCATAGCCATCTTTAGTAGAATGCCGCGGCCGTAAATCTCGCAACATTGTCAAGAAGGGTCATGTTAACACTTTTTTAGCTCTCCATCGGCAATGGCTGTCCCTGATTCGTAATTTTGTCTACACGCCGACAAATTAAGGAAAGTCATTGTCGTTGGAGAGCTTAAAAAAGTGTTGAAATGATCCTTCTTGGCAGTGTTGCCAGATTTATGGCCGAGGCCTTCTACTAAAAATGGCTACGACCGTACGCGTATTAAATTGTGTATTGCATTGTGACTGGCCGTAAGTTTCTGAAACAGGTGCTGTTAGAAATATCAATATGTACTTGAGTTGAACAAGAGTATGTCGATAGCTGACAATGTAGGCCGACATACAGGCACACACGTTCAGACATGCTGAGAAAGATGTTTAATACAAACACTCATAAATACGTTAACATTCTAATATGTCTGTGAAGTAAATTGAACCTGTTTTAGAATGCAGCCAGATTTCCGATAAGTTTTTACGTCCACCCGCTTACTTTAATCATTTTAGACTCGCTTGGTTACTTCCGAAATATGAGTGTACAAGCACGTATCAAATGTTAATAAACTGTGACGCAAGCAGACACAAGCATTTCCTACATAACCAAAAAAATCGCATGTTTGCTATGCCAGAAACTACACTAAATTATAATAGTGAACAACAAATAAAAACGTTTTGCACTTCTATACTATAAAATTATTCAAGATCTATTTTACAAACAAAATCAAATAAGAAAAATAGTAACTATGGAAATTTGTATTGTAAATATTTAAAAACTCCTGAAGGGTATTTTTTTTAAAACTGTTCTATTGCGATACTGATTGATCTATTTTCTTTAAGAAATAAAATATCAATGCTAATGCCTTTTCTTGATGTTGTTTAAACGGTTTCTTCGTCTGTCAAACTTGTATTTCGAGAACTAATCCCTAACCGAACAGAATACAAATTAAATTATTACTTCTAGATTTCCTTAAAACATAATGTACCCAGTTACTATCCAACAAGTAGCTTTGCCCCTGCGGTGCTGCAGCCCGCAACCCAGGTTTTTGCCGACGTGGTAGGCCTATAGACATACAACGTTAGCCTTTCTGTTTGGTGACAGATTAGACTCCACTGATATGTACATACCGGAGAACAATCTCTGGTGGTATTGTTCACCAATCTTTATGTGATGACTATGGATGATGGTATGTCGTCAATATGTTTTGGACCAACATACACTTGAAAACGGTGTAGTTTCTTGAGACATACATTATTGGGGTATGTTCGTCTGACACAATGGAGCTGTCTGCAGACCAACAACAGGCGTTCAATATTACAATAGCGGGATTACTATTAGCTCAGTCAAATATGGTAACAGCTCCAAGTACAAGCTAAAGCCTGTAATCGTCTGGTAAGCTGAACGTGTGTTGGAACCCAGAAAACAATCAAGTTTTCCCGCGATAAGCCATTATTAGGGACAGGAATTCAATAACCAACATGCTATAATCCACTGTCCTATGCATGTTCAAGCCCCGTCTATTCGTTAGTTGTCTGCTGTTCCACAGAGTAGCAGTTAGTGGACAAATGGTCAGGGCTTAGGATAGTTGAATTGGGGAAATATTCCAGTCTCTAACCATCATTTCTAGTGATGTCGTTTACGTTTCTGACTGCTATTTTGCGATTTGTCACTCTACCGTGTAATTACTCATTATTGGCTCAAAATGTTCCCTGCTACAATCCACGACAGCGTAGACCAGTGAGAGATGTCGAGCGTGCGAACAACATTTTGCAGTTTTGTTGTCAGAAAATAACGCCAAATTTGAAGTTCACGAACTTACAGGTATATTAATAAAATAGTAAGGTAAAATTTTCAACGAGGTTTTCAATGAGTTTTTACACTCATAACTGCAATCGCCACCATTGATGGATGTGTCCCATACCCAGTGCGATTAGATTTTACCTTGACATTAAATAAATAACAAAATGCCACATGAATGAGCTACCAGAAAATTTTAGTTGACATTTCGGCTTTATTTGTGTACAACGCTTTCTTTAGGGGTGTCAGTACCGGTCATTTTGCGTTAGTAAAATTTCTGGGGGAAATGAATTTCATTCTTTAATTCCATGACCTTTCATTTATTTCAAATAATTGTAAATAATTCAAATATTCTTTTAACAGAATGCTTTGAAAAATTTAGAGACTGAGCAGTCATACGATACACAATTTTGTCAGAGCATTTTTTTTAACAATGTACCGTCAGCTAGCTGAATTATTTTGCTTCGTTTAGGCTTATTTGACAGCAAAACATGTGATATCATATGCTTTACAGTAAGCGCTAAGTCCGAATAATTGTCCTAATAGTTTTCATGATCGTCGAAAAATTGCATGTCCCTTACGTATGCATGCTCTTGCAGCGCTGTTTTTCACATTTACTCGAAAGCGGTTTTTTTTGACATTTAGATCATATAGCCAGTAGCGGCCGGTGATGTCAGATAATGGATGTTGACACATTGTCTCAAAAAATAATTGAGAAAGAAAATTTTTAGCTAAAAACAGTTACAAATTGTTTCTTCACATTAAATTTCGCGCTGTTTTAGTGAACTTTTGATGATACAGAACATGCGTTAAAATTTCATTCCCAGCACTGAGAATTGTTTCACTTCCCTTTATTTAATTTCCGAGAAATTTCAACATGGATTTCAAATAAGCAGTAAGTACGTATGACTTTCTACCTAGCTAAAATTTAATTGTAAGGTTATAATTTTCGGTAATTAAATGACAGTTAATATTTTCTTTATTCGTAATGTCTGACGTCAAAATGTTATTTTCTGTTAAGGTTATTGGGTAATATTTCATATCTCGGATGCGATATGTCGAAATACTGTTTGTGCGAATATAAATTCATCACCTGCATTATGTATTATTGACATTTGTTTTACATGTAAAACATAGCGTCTCCTCGCCAGCTTTGTTCAAGGCTCGTATCACATTTTTGCTCAGAATGTTCGTTTTGCCTGGTATTAGATTTAGCCTAACTGCTGGCTTTTAGCGAGGTGTTTTATAGTTGCGGGGATGTAACACTCGCTGCGCCAGTAGGTGCTGCCACCAAGAGGTGAAAGAAGTAACCGTTTCCGCTATCAACAGGCATGAGAACAGTCAAACATGTTCACTTCTTCAATGTTAAGGGGAACTGATCCCTGTAAGATAGGTTTAACTGGTTTTCTAATAAATAAGGGGATAGACACACTCTTCTACTTTTTTCACGCTGACAATACATAGTTTATTGTTTCATTCACTTTTTTGGAATCCATATGGCATTGTTTTTGTTAATGTTGCGGCCTCTGTAGTCGCTCCCGTAAATAAAGCAATTTTTTTCCTTTTCAGCTGTTTCCCGTTGCAAAATAATGAATATATTATGGTTCCAGTAATTACAGAAAATCGATTAAGTTTGTATCTATGCCTTGTCGTGACAAAAATTTTGATACATCGACTGGAACAGAAGTTATCGAGAAGAAACTGATAAATCCAAGGTGGTAGGGATCAATACCCCTTAAAACGTCGTAACAGGCGATGTCCTTTTGTCGTGCTCATGCGCAGAAAGGCCGAGAGAAGAGCACAGCTCTGCTGTGCACAGTACAGTGTTGCAAGATCGCAGCTTTACAAGAAATAAACTCCGTGAATTTGTGATCGGTTTGACGAACATGTTAAACAGTACTGGCGCTACAAAACATACCAGAGTGTTTTAAATATTTTACAAAAAAAAGACGGACAACTGGGTGTGAACGTGCACTTTTATGCCGGCCGCTACAGTATTGCCACTCTGCAAATATTGTCCTACCCATTATATCCCTGTGACATATTGCAACTACCTCATATGTAACGGGGCACGGAAGCTCGTGTTGTGGTCAGAGACACGTGGCGCTACACAACAAGGCTAGGGGTTACTTCTGCAGTGGCGCCCGGCCGGCGTAGTTCCGAGATAAGCGGAAGTGACGTCCTGACTAGAACCCGAGACGACCACCCCACCCCTCCTCCCCCGACCTTCCCGCCAACCCTCACCTACCCTTCCACGCCGGAGCTGGCCACGACGCTCGTTCCAATCGGCTTATCTGGACGGAGCTTTGACAGATTTATTGGAGCGGCGCTCCTTGCATCCATCAACCCCTCTGTCCCTTCCCCTTAAACCCCTCCTGCGCATTTCCTGTTTTCCCCTCTCTCCTTTATAATACCTTCTCAGGATAAACTTCTGCCAAAGTCTCTACTTCGTCTGATCCCAGCGACGGCGAGAGGGGCGTAAAAACACAAACTGCACGAGTGGACCAATAAAAAAATATTTTTCGTTTACACAACGGGGTTGCATTAGGATTTTAGTTTAATGGCGTGTGCACTCCGCGGAGAGTTCGTGGGTCGTAAATTGACCTGAACCTCGTAAATTCGCTGGCCTTCCCTTGTCGAAGTAGAGTTAGGCTGTCACGATGACCGCTTATCTAAAAAGTTCTTGCCGCACTGCGGATGTTTATTTTTATAGTTAATTTAATTGATTTTATAAAGGACAAAAAAAAAAACCACTGTTCGTCTGAAGTTGATGTTTTTCGGTGCACCCGTTTCGTGTTTTTATTTATATGCGATAGTTTTAACTTCCAGTACCAGAAATACGACGAAATATAATAAATGAGCATTAATTAATGTCTTAATTTTAGTGTACGTACTTGAACGTTTTAGTGATTTTCCCGCATTACGTCCCAAATATTCGCAAGAGAAGAAAAATAATTTGACGCTGCGAGTTGTTTCCCACATAAAACATATATCTTTCCTATTTTATATATAATACCTGTTTAAGAATATAGCTTGTCAAGGGCGTTTCTGAGGGAAAATGTCAAAATTTTATATTTGTATGAAACAGTTATAGTTTTGTAGACATTACTTAAGAGTACATTAGCCTGTTACAAAAAAAAATAGCTCGGCCAGATTTCCAATAATGACATTACAAAGTCAAAATGTGCATGTTTTTAGTTCACAATCCCTCCGAAAACCAATCAACACAATGAACTAAATAATTCGCAGTGAAAGTACATGTCCCGGGTCAGGAATTTAAGTACCTATACAAAATACTTTTGTACTCAAAAAAATTTCTAAAATTAGCAAAAAGAATTTCAAAATTTCAGAGATTTTTTTAAAATACAAAACATTGCTTGAGTGGGTTTTTATACACGTAAAGCCCTAGTTAGTGACATTTTCTTTCTCCGAGAATTATTTCGTTTCATTTTGTTGATTGGTTTACGGGTGGTGTATAAACTAAAAACGTGCAAATTTTTACTTTTAAATGTCATTACAGAAAAACTGACTGTGGTAATTTTTTTTAAGATGATAATTTACTCCTAAGAAGCGTCTACAAAATTAACACTGCTTCATAAAAATTCAAAATTACGATTCCCCCCCCCCCCCTTTGGAACGTCATTAAATGGCAGTTACGGTGCCAAAAATTATTTTGCATAAATAAACAATGTTGTAAATTAATCAGAGTCAGTGGGTTTTGTTAAAGAATTTTTCAGAAATTTGTTTTAGTGTCTTACGTGCACATCTGCAGTTATGCTTGGTAACGTGTCTGTGTGTAGATGCGTCACTTATTTGACTCTGCCAATCATACCAAAGTTACTGCGACACAGCACGTTTGTGATTTATTGGTAGAACCTATAGAGTGGCGGCTCGTGGGTTGTTGCCAGGTGGGGCTGCAGATAGTCGGAACTGTACACTCTTGATGAACGCGCCGTAGACCAACGAGCATGAAATATTTGCCGGCTACTAGATGTGTTGTGACCACTCAGTAGTAAGGGGCAATTGCACATCAGCGTATCAGTGGCTGTAGAGTCAACCAGCGCACAACCCTGTACAGCTCTTGACAACTGCAGCCCTACCTGGCAACAACCCACGAGCCGCCACTGGAACCATGGCTGTTTTCAGTAGAAGGCCGGAGTCTTGAATGTGGCAACGCTGCATCGGAGGTCCGCTGCCGGTCGCTCATTGACTGTCCTAGTCAGTGTAGACGTGCACACGCCACTAAACACATTCAAGACTCCGGCCTTCTACTAAATTCGGCCATGGAGGAACCCCAAAACGTTAAGAGTTGAAGCATTCAGTTACTGACCTTCAAACAGAGCTGCAGATGTGCACGTAAGGCATACTTAGATACAGATTATTTCAAAATATTTTTAAATTTAAATCAGTAATCACTGGCATTATTTACATTTATACAATTATAGTCTGTAGCAATTTAAGAGTGAGTGATAGTTTTGTGTCATAACTTTTCTTCTGGGAAAATTTATGCAACTTTAACCTAACTACAGAATAGAATATATATTGATAGAATTTTAGACACAATAAATTTTTATTTTCCGTTACTGTTGTTAAGGATCGAATTGCAACTAAGCAAGTAACACAATTTTCTAACTGCAATTCGACCTGCAGCCAAAGTAACGACAAAAAAAATATTAAGGCTGTGTAAAATTCTATTAATATATATTCTATTCCATAGTTAGGTGAAAATTCCAAAAATTTACCCAGAAGGTAAGTTATTACACAAAATAAAAACAATTCAAATTGGTGACTATCATTAATGCTTATAATAGTGAACCCAAGGACACTGAGAAACATTCAACACAGAAAAAAAACATCAAATACTTTCTTTCTCGAACAAAATGCACTTGAACTATCAAATAGTGAACTTTTGTAAGCATAGATTAACATACCATTAAAACACTACTAAAACTGTACATGGGTCCTTGTTAAACTGAGCTCCAACAAATGTCACTTTAAGTCTTTAAAAAAATCTTCTGCTTAATACGCTGTACGATAGCCAGATGTTTTTTACATATCTGTAAATAAATCTAAACCAATTCAACACTTCATCCACAAGGAATAATCAAAGGGTCTAGAACGAAAAGTACAATCAGTAATCGAAAGTACTACTTACTCAGAAACACAGGCTTGGAACATTTCAATTGTAATACATTATTTTCCCGCTATCTTCGTTTGATAGTGGGAGTGTTCACTTCACTACCGCAGCCAATCCAAGCCCACTCTCGCCAGATAAGATGGCTTGACTGTCTCGCTTTATAACGATAGTACAATTTTTGCATGAAGAAAACTAGATGGACATTGTCATTGGCCGGCCGGATTTTTTTTTTTCAGGGAACTCCTGTTTCTCCCTCTCTGGCATTCCGTAACTAACAAAGATAATTATTATAATAATTACACTATTAATAGAGCAGTTAAGGCGATGCCACCTTTTTTTACACTGGACCATATGAATTTCTGTCTACAATTTACAATTATTTTATTACATTTCAAGCTTATATCTAAGGCGATACTTAAAATAAAAAGCATAAGTGAATTCATGATATACCGCGAGAAAACTGAAAATAGCATGATAATCTATGTTGTAATTTGAACAAAGTAAGAGTAAAGTCGTCAGATTATCAGGGTTCAATGAACAGCTGAAAATATCAATGACATATTAATTAAACAGAGATATAAAATAAGACTAAATATCAATATTTAAAGCATATCATCCGTAACGAGCTCTCAAGAGTTTATCTGTTAAGGTGGCAGTTTTCTTAAATGTTTGGGTTTAGTTAAATTTATTAACATAAATTTTATAATAATATTTTAGAAACTAATTTCGAATAATGCATCCAAAATATCTTAACAGTTATTTATAATCCAAATATGTTTGTTTATCAGCACTGATGTGCTCTGTGAGATCGCATTAAGACCATGATAGCTTTTTTTTCACATTGGTGCAAACATTTTAAAACAGTTTTAACGAGATGTTTTGAAAAAAATCCAAGACTATAGGCAGTCATATGATACAAAATTCTATGTAGGCGTTTTGTAAAACAATGCATCTTACATTCACAAAAAAAATTATTTGCTGAAGTTTGTCTTATTATCGTAACATAACTGGTGATACTTTCGGTGATAAAATCTGAAAAACTATGAGGTTTGTTGCTACCCCAAAGAATAGGTACAAATTATTATATATTTGTAACAAGAAAAATGCAGGGATTCCTTGTAGTGAACATTGTATAGCTTTGAAATTTTTTTTCAAAAGCACGGTAAATCTATGGGGCGTGGCTTTAACTAATTATTTTAGTCGTAGCTAAGACATTATTAACAACATAAAACACGCTTACAGCGAAAGAAATGAAATTGTAAATAGTCTTCGCAGCAAACCTATTTTGTAATGAACGCAAAACAATGTTTTCGTGACCACAACATTTTATTAGTGACAGCAAAACCGTTCTGAAGTGACCACGAAATTATTATGCAGATTGAATACCCACAAAATATTTTACAGCTGCGACAACGTGTCTATTACGTACTGATGTGTGTCGCAATTGACTCTGAATGTCAAAGTTATCATAATAAATATTATTTATAAGTAAATGAGCGTTTAAAACCAACATGTTTAGGCAACTGCCCCCTCAAGACGCCTGTCTGCCTGCCTTGTAGCCAGCGTTGTTAGCAGAACTATTTTTACTTAAAAACTAATAAACGTGTTTCTAATGTGTGCATTTACGAAAATAACAAACACTTCAAAGGACATCGGAATAGTAGTTTCAAAACATCACGTTAATTAGAAAGACCATTTCAGAGCACCTTAAAATGACTAAAAAACGGATTCTTTCAATAAATTATATCCAAAAAACTACTGAAGGGATTCTTGTGAAACTACAATAGAGAGGTGTATTGGACTTTACTTAAAACTTTCCACCATTAAAAAGATGGGGTCACCACTGAAAGTGTCAGTCAGGCGAGGGATCTACGGTACCACTGCACGCCGTTTCAGTGTCTTGAGGTAGAGGCGATACCGCATCAGATAAGCCGGTCAACATCTCCCTTGGCGCCGTGCCTCACTCACACAAACACACTGCCACCAGGCGGGCACCTTAAGCGCTGCTAACATATCTTCTCTTCTGATTGGTGGTTTACTAGAAGCACACACAAACAAGCATTGTAGAAACTATAAAGTTACACAGTTGTTACTGAGCATTTCAGTTTTAATTTGATATGTGTTATCATTTCATGATTTTTTTCAAAGCGTATATAATCATCGAAGTTACGCCGTTTCGCTGCGGGGAATGTATTTTTTCTTTCAAAAATTTTCAAACATTTAACGACGATATAATTGTTGATATTCATCTTAAGTTGCCGCCTATCAAGCACTTTAAATTAATTGCAGTGTATTCGTAAATACGTGTTTTTATGAAACTATTGTGCAAATGTACGAAAAGAAAATTAACTCCGGACCAAACGGAGTGTCGTTATGAAGAAATCATGCTAATTAAAAACACAGTTTCGAATCCCTTTACATAGCTAAAAGCGACCTTCTCAAGCTGTCGTACAAAGACACACAAACATGTACGGGAAACTCGGAGAGTATCCTACACTGAAGTTTGCCACGGATTTTCCAACCATTTAAAGTTTCATAGCAAAAAGTGGATCGGCGGGTTCGTGAATATTGCATGCTAGCGCAGTGCTTGTCTCGTTAAGGCGATGCTGTGTTTGATGCGCTTTAAGGATTATCCCGACCTGCGCTTTAAAGGCGTTGCAGCAAGTTACGGCTACACTTTTTTTGAAGAAACTATTTAACACCCACACTATATCTGTATATCTACGAAAAGAATGCACACTTCAAACTATATCGCTATAGTTTTAAAAATTCGGCACTTTAATTAGGAACTTCATTTTCGGGCCACTCAAAATGGCAAAAATTTGCTTTTACAGGCTGCCGTATCTGGAAAAATGACAACCGGTTTCGAAAAACACAACCATAGAATCAAGCGTTAGACTTTAAACTACGCTGCCCATAAATAAAATAATGTGGGCAGCGCTCTAAGTCCCGTAGAAAAAATATAATAGTGAAGCACTGCACGCCATCTGAGTGGCTTGCGCGGAGAGGCGATAATGTATTACATACGTCGGTCAACGGCAACCTTACCGCTCCTGTCTCACACACACAAACACAGCCTATCTAGGCAGGCCCCTTAACGTCACCCTTATAGCTCCGTCGCTTCTCAGTCTCTAACGCGCAGAACGCTCAATTTAGGCTGCGCTGTTAAATATGCGCCTTACGTTTCAAACACCTGGAATTTGTAAAAATAACGAAAGAATACATTACTTGCCAATTTTTAAAATTTCTAGAGCATTACTCGAGTAGGACTGGGGTGGGGGGCCCTTCACGTAACACTTATTAAGAGTGTATGTTGAGAAGGTATGTAACCCGGTTGTACTACAGCCCAAGACGCTAAATATAAACAACATAAACATCAGATCTCTTCATAACCGTGATGGCATGTATACTGTACTCGGTTTTCCGCAACTTCACTAAAATTTCTATAGATGTCAGAGCATTTCCTTTTGAAGTTTTGCAGATGTTTGATTCAATGTCAGGTGTTTTTTTTTTTTTTGGTCGTGAAATTAACGTTTAGGTGCCTAATCTACGGAGTCACGAATTCGTTGGCAAATATGTTCGCTAAATGTTTTTACCTGTCTTACGTGGGCATAGGTGGTTGGGCTTCATGGTTATTGGCAGTGTCTTTGTTCAGACACGTCTCTAATTTGACTGCACCGATCAGAATAAGATTTCTTGACTCCATACGTCTGTGATTTGTCAGAAGATCCCCAAGACAAGATAAAATTAAAAATCCTATTTAATGAACGTGAAGCAGAGATACAGATGAGCAAGTACGGCATTGGAACCGAATGGTGCAAAAATATTTTCGTCGTAAAATCATGACTCTACAAATATACCATAAATATACAGCAAAAGTTACTTTGAATGGTTACTGGCATTACATATTATAAATCATGTTAGTAATATCTACCCAACAGTCACAGTAAAGAGTAAAATTTACCGTACATAGTACAGTGGACATCCCAGGTTTATTTCAAGACGGAAATTATCACCTGGCATCGAATCAAACTTTTGCGAAGAAAAAAAAATGTCTTCGTAAAAAGTTAATGCAGAACAGAGTATATATAAATACAATCTTGAGTTATAATTACTACAGACAGGAATATTCAGCGTGTTTAGTGAACTGCAGGTTAAACTTTACAGTTCTATATATTCTGCATTCTTTGATATTCGTTAATAGTCTGCTTACTCAATATCACACTTGATTACGACGAGGGAACGTGTCTATTCTTTGCTGCTTAGAAAGCTTGTTATTGTCTTAGGTTTGCAATCCAACTGTACGCGTAAATAAAACGTATTGAATATACGTTATATTAAGTAAACTATACCCATAAAGTAGAAATTAACAAGAGCATAGTTTCATTGTCTTGGTAGTGATAATTATAGTCTAACCGGGACACTTAAGGGCCGATATTATAAACCTCTTTCGAATGACAACCAACTGCTATCCCCGTAGAGAAAGCATTGGTGAGCAGTTGGTTGTCATTCGAAAGAGGTCTTTAGATACGGCCCTAAATCTACGGCCAATCTCGCTAAATAATAAAAATGAGGTACTTTATACAATATTGGTTTATTAGACTAGATTGTCTTAATATCATTTTACCAATGTTCAGATCCATTTGATTAAGAACAGCTAAGACGACAACCATTTCGCTAATATCCGAGCAGTAATGCATGTTTAGGAGTCGGTAATTTGCGTGAAGATTTATGCATCACTTTGTTTCATTGCCTTACGTCGATATCCGTAGCTCTGTTTCGCGGTTATATTGATAGTGTGCCTTTATGTAGAGGCACCCCTCGCTTTACTGTAGTAATAACAACTAGGTTATTGCGACACTACACATCGGGTAGAACCGCAGGACGCTGATAGTTAAAAAAAACCCAGTCATTGACTTACAATAAGGTTAATTCTACCACTCTTTAGCAAGATCAATGTTGAAAGTTTGACACAGGAAAAATTTCTGCTGCTTGATATCGGTACGGGATGCAAACTGTATTTAAAGTTACATTAAATGGATAATTTAAAAGGCAAAATTGGTTTATGTTCAAATAAAAATAATATTAAATGACTTCTGTCATTTCCAAGCCTAATTAAATATAACTTTACTGCATTTTCTTATTTTTTTCTGGTTCTTCAGCGATAGCAGTGATACTAGCGGCAGAAATGTCTTTCCAACCTGCAGTAGAATTAGCATTGAAACAAGTTGGTGTAAAATCCTTCTCTAGAAAACTATTGGCCCCTGTGTATGTTGCACAATATATTGTGCATGTTAGATGTAGTTTTGGACCAATAGGTAGAGGCCGGGAAATTTCACGGATTCAAAAACCTTCATGTTAGAATGCTGTGTCCTGTGCATTCTCAAGCCCCGACCATTTGTCCACTAACTGCTACTCAGTGGAACAGCGGGTAATAAACGAATATATGGATTTGAATAGGCGTGGAACAATGGATTCTAGCTTACAGGTAATTGAATTAGCGAAATATTCCGGCCCCTACCAATTGGACAGTGCTGTGCTGCGGTGATTTTACTGTGTTGTATACAGTTGACTGTCTACAAGCTTGTCTTAGTTCTCAGAAAATATGTATCGTCCTCAAAGTTTTAAAGTCCATGTGCTTGAAGTCTAACTTATATCTAGAGACCAGGATATTGCGTGGGTTCAACGACCAACAGGCTGGACTCCACAGTCTTGTATACACTATGTGTAGAGATGATGGTTTATCGCGGGAAAACTTGACTGTTTGCTGGATTTCAACACACGTTCAGCTTACAAGAAGATTACTGGCCTTAGCTTGTACTTAAAGCTGTTTCCCTATTTGACTGAGCCAATAAGAATCCCGCTATTGTAATTATTTGATATCTGTTATTGGTCTGCAGACAACTACGTTATGCGACATGTACATCGTCCAATCATGTGTATTGCGATAGACTACAGCGTTTTTAAGGGTATGTTGACACAAAACATTTTCGCGAAATACCATCATCTCTAACTATGTGATCAGTACGGCCACGATTTTGTTGCGAAAAGATTTTTGCCCCACTTTGTTTCAGAGACTCACGTGCCCATCGGCAGTTCTGTTTCAAGGTTATTGGCAGCGTGTCTTTGTTCAGACACGTTTCTCACTTTACTGCACCAATCAGAATAAGATTATTGTGAGTCTGTACGTCTATAATTTGCCCAGGCAAGTGAGAGTAAAATCATCCAACCACTGACGATGTAGCAGAGCTGCAGGTGTGCACATGACGCATCGAAACAGAATGTTGCAAAATTACTTTCGTCATAAAATCGCAGCTCTAGTCATCAGCAGAGGTACGTCAGTTTCGCGGATTCATCTGGCAGCCAAGCCTAGACTTGTCAGTCCTATACACCC
>PNEQ01034266.1:38911-63071 GCA_003012365.1 Medauroidea extradentata
CCTTATAAAACGATAACTAAACAATACACTACCATGATCAACTTTACTATTGTACATTAACTCTATACAGTTTTGATACATTCATTATAAAATACTTATTATTAGTGTTAACACTCTAGAGATCTCTTTCCATTCACACTTGTTTGACATATACTTTATGCATAATTACAGTGATAACTACTACTAATTACGGGGGCTGATACACTAGGCTTCTATCGTTTTATAAATGCAACATACTTATTAGAAACATGCTTTGGGGCCACTCAAAATAGCAAAAAAAGCTATTTTAAACAGGTGTGACTGGAAATATTCCACCCAGATTCGTAAACCACAACGTTGGAAGCGTGCGTTGGATTTTACAACAAACTTTCCTCAAAACAAATTGTAGGGTTTCAGCTTTAAGAGGCCGTATCACTTCGCTTATTAAAATTTTTCATTTTCATTTAATAAATTAAATATGTAATTAATTACCGGCAAATTCTGTTAATACAAACATTACAAATTACAATTGTGTGCGTTTTATGAACTAAATTGGTACTATGAGTTATTTAGTCTTTATTAACTGTTGAGAGGTATTTATTATCATGGACGTACCTATGGGAATAGTTTTCGGAGGGGATTTTGAATTCTCATCTTGCATAAATGTTTCAATGTCATCTGCGTTTGACATTTCTAAATATAATAAGAACATATTTTATTAACAGTTTGGTTGTTTTGTAGTAGGTCTACATTTTATCTTTTGTAATGTAAAATATACAACCTAGACAAGGAAACTGACTTTTCGGAGAGGGTTTGAACCCCCAAAACCATCCCCCCCCCCGCCTTCAGGGTACTTCCATGCACATACCGGTATTGAATTAGATTGATGATTTCATAATTAGGTATTTAATACTTCTAATACAAAGTTAGTAATGAAAGGTCATGGCATTAGTTACAGGTCCCGCAGCCTAGAAAAGGATTTGAGAGAGTGGCGCAGTGGACATAAATGGTATCTACTGCGCAGCTACCCGCTCCTCATTTTCCCTCCCAGCCAGTAAGAGGGGAAATGACGGAGCCCTGAGTGTGGCTTTATCAGCCACAACCAATCAGCAGATGCGCACATCCTCGCTGGTTAGAGGTAGAAGGAGGGGGAAACTTCTCCTCTGCGCGTCGTCAGGACCTTTCCTAGCTCGCGTGACCTGTAAGTCCCTATTGAAATGTTTTCAAATATACCTGGGCAAATTTAAAGTAAGGAAGATTTTATGAAAAATTCAGCGTGCTAAGTGATTGGGCTCAAGTCACATAGGAAAAAGAGTATTGCGGAAACACTGCACGCCAGTTTGGCGCGCCGCTAATATAGGCGATGCTGTTACTGTCGAGTGTGGAAAGCTGAACCTTATCGCTTCACTGTCGCCGCGCATAAAACGCGGAGAAATGCATCTGGCGTACAGTCCTCTTAAGAGTGCGTGGTGGATGAATAAACGACATTAATTGACTTCAACGCTTTTTTCGAAGCCAATATGGTTAAAATACTCAATGACAATCATAGATAATGGCATTTGCCAACTTTATGAGTAAATATTTATCCAGAATTACTAATTCGTTACGCGTGATCTCTTGCGTTGAATTATGTACCACGCCCTCTTAAGAGTGTTCAAGTGCGATAAAATCATAACTATATATTTTCATGAAATATTGTTAGTTTTCTAGACGATACTTTTTAGCATATTTTTCTCTTACAAAACAATTTTAGCTCTCATAGTTTTCTCGTAACGGGGTGTCAAAGTCAAAATATGCGTGTTCTGCTGCCATGCAAATAGTGAAAACCAACAGACCTACTTAAACAATATAATTCACCGTGAACTTACATCCCATGAGCTACGCAATAAAACATTAAAAAAAAAAAAAACACTACGTAGTATTATCGTCTACAAAACTAACAATATTTCATATAAATATAAAATTATGACTTTAACGCTCTTGAACAGCCTTAAGGGACGTTTCTTGACATGTGGAACGAAATAAGTTGTTAAGGGGACAATCCACCCGTAAAGGATGGTCCGCAGGGGAGTGTTGTGCGACATGCTACGTCACATTAACGCCACGAGCTGAACGCCGAGCTGTGGAGAATGGTTGCTGTGAATGAGCAACAAGAACTGGAAGGGTAAGCTAGAGAGAATAAAAGAGTGTGAATCAAATAAACTCTAGTTTTATTCCACTTTATTTCTTCTCCCGGAGAAGCTGTCAGGCGCTTCGGTACGTGACTAAGCGAGCGCGAGCGTTTTCGAGCTACTGGGCGTCGAGGTCACTTCCTGCTGCGAATTCGCGAAATTCTTTCTGGGGAACTTGCCGGGGTAAACTTGGTACTCCCGGGGAAAGAATGGCGGAGCGCGCTGAAAAGAAAAATAAACAAAAGAAGCTTGCGTCCTGTCGGAGTTTTCCCATAGGAGAATATCCTCTGCGCAAGTTTTCTGTGTTTGGTTGGTGACCTGAGCATGTTCGTGGAAGTGACGTCACCCGTTCTGTCCTTCGGTGAAAGCCATGTTGCTGTTTCATTGGGACTTCACATAACGAGGTTTAGGCTACCTGCGTGGGAACAGTAGGACTGTATCAAGATTATCATTGTACACACTCTCATCTCTGTTTATCTCCCTCCATCTCTGTCTATCTCTTTTCATTCTATATCTCTCTATAACGTTCTATCCCTCTA
Organism: Medauroidea extradentata; assembly: GCA_003012365.1. Lineage (NCBI taxonomy): Eukaryota > Metazoa > Arthropoda > Insecta > Phasmatodea > Phasmatidae > Medauroidea > Medauroidea extradentata. Next base: position 41,601 of record PNEQ01034266.1, read on the forward strand.
TCTCTCGTTCTCTCGCAATCTCTTTCGCTCTCCCACCCCTTTTTTTTCTATCTTCCACTTCCCGTGTTCCGAGAGGAAGTTCATTAACGATGTGATATTTTTAGTGGTGTAAGTAATTTTATTTTTTACGAAATGTTTTCAAAAATATTTAGAGCAAAGCGCAATCATACGATGCATCCGCACAGAAAAAAATAAATCTATGGCAGCTAAAAATCACTTTGTGGATATTTACCTTGCAAAATTTATTTTGTAGTCATTACAAAAACAATTTGTTTGCACCACTAAAGTATTGTAGTCATTACAAAATATTTTTTTCAGAGAAGACTTTCTAGAAAATATTTCTTACGGTGCGTTTTGCAAAACTAACGCATCGTTAGTTCGTGAAATTGAGCTTGATTAAAGAAATTAAGCAAGCCTTCGAAACCATGTGTCCACAAAATTCCGAAAAGGAGTTAAACATGTATGTCATATAAGAAGAGTGTGATACACACCAATATGTACTTCGATTTAATCGAAACAATATTACATTTGCCTTATAAAAGACACGCGGAAATTAGTGTTTTCATTATAGAAACCAGACAGTGCTGCCACATCATAATTTTTCATTCATAACAGCGGAACAACAGAGATGCTACACATTGCTAGTCGTGCAGTTACACAATGTAACCTATGTCTAGTTTACTACCTTTAAAGTCTCATGCCCATAATATCCCTCGCAGCCTATAGGAGGCATGATTGTTTATAGCCAACAGTTCCTCAAGCATGCCATCAGTGGCATCCACTCGTGTGCCATGAGCGGGTTACTGTCGTAATGTTCTTAAATTTCATTACACATTAACAAAAGTAATTATAATAGAGGTACTAAAACATTTTGCTGGGTTCATGTGCTGTTCTAATAAACGACATATATTTCTTGAAGTCATTTGAATGTCACGAAGCAAGTAAAATTAAAATGAGACACTCGCTTCGTCTACAAAAAAGCTTTCTCTTGTTCCAGACGAAATTTATAGCAAAAAAAAAAAAAAAAATTGGTACGCAAAATATTCTATTCCACTTCGAAAATTTTCATTTCATAACATTTCAGTAACAACAAAATTGATTGGAACTTTATATTAACAGATTAGCTAAAGTAATATTAAATGTATGATAAGAATCACGCTTAAATCTTAAGAACCTGTGTCACTAATCATACTGAATTCGACTTAATTTTTTCGTGATTACAAATTTGGTAAAGTTTATTTGAAAATTTTTTAATAAGGACTTAGATAATTGCATTACTTTTCACTACGCACATTGCATTCGAAGGATTAAAGCATATTTATGAAGTAATTAAGCTAATACAAAATTTAGAGTAATAATAATGTAGTTATCTCTCAACGTGCAATATAGACCCTACACTAAATACCTCCTGGTAACAATTTATTTCGTAAATATTCACCTAATTGTAAAATGGAATGTTTCTATTAAGAGACGTTGCCGATAATTCGTCGTGCCATTCATTTATTAAGAGATAGCGGATAAATTCAATAAAAGATATGGCACAGTCTCTTAAGATTACGATAGTAATTTTTTTTTTTTAATTTCTTAATCAGCTGTTTTAAATACTGAGCACTGCTCTTCCATTCATCACAAAAGTGAATATATGTAACACTCGTGTTCATTTGAATAATCTTTAGGAGTTGAACGAGATTGTGCAACTGCTCGTTTTGCGAGTCGCGTCTCCTTTTTCTCGAGGAACTCTATCGGAATATCCGTGGAATTCACGCTACGAACGACCGACAGACAAGCACGCGTGTCTGCGAGATGCATTCCAATAGCGTGTGAAACATTTCTCCCCTTCCCCATCTCACACGCAGAGCAGCGCGTTTAGCAAGACACTCGAGCGTAAAAATGCATGGTCCGTTTCCTCTCGATGTGCGCGCAGGAGCGCGAATTGATGCTGGAGAGGGAGGAGGGATAAAAAAAAACAGAACAACTACAGAGCGGGGATGGATGGGACGTTGGCACAGAAAAATGACAAAATGGAGAGAAATGAACAATAGCTACACTGTAAAAAAATTTGGTAAATTTACTCTACATGTAATGGAAGTTAATTACCTCTACAAGTGAGGGAAAATTACTCAACACGTGTCAAGGAAAGTTACTCAACTGGTAATGTAATTTTTCATTACATATTGGCGCAGCCCTCTAGGACTATTTGACATAACGCGCGAGCGAAACTTCCGAGTGGTTTTGAGTGGTGAATACACTACCTTGCGGAAATTTCCACACATGTTAGGAAATTAGATTTTCCTCTCAAGGTTGGGGAATATTACCATACATATGATGAGTAATATTACTCACTTTTTTTACAGTGTACTTACGAGGTCGTGGCACATACGTCAAAGCTAAAAGCATTAATCTATAACTGTAGGTTCCTTGAAGCAAATTTGCGACAGTTAAACAATACCAATCCTATTCAACGTTTTAAACAAAATTGTTTCCAGTGTTACGAACTTCTAAGGCACAATCTGTGACGCCAGAACCTGATGCATTTAAATGCGACGCAATAGATCACGCGTAACGAATCAGTAATTTTGGATAAATATTTACTCATAAAGTTGGCAAATACCATTATCTAGGATTGCCATTGAGTATGTAATTTATATTGGCTTCGAAAAAATCTTAGATATCAAATGATGTTTCAGCGTTTATTTATCTAACATGCACTCTTAAGGAGCCTCCCTGTCTGCGCCTAAGAAGTGGTGCAGCGAGTTACGACTATTCATTTTTTTGGTGAAACTATTTAACATAGATTAAATTTTTACGTTTACGAAAAGAACATACACTTCAAACTATGTCTCTATAATTGTAAAAATTCGAAACTTTTATTAAAAATATAATTTTTGGGCCCCTCAAAACGGCCAAAAAGGGCTTTACCAGACTGCTGTATCTGGGAAAATAACCGGATTCAAAAAGCACAACTATAGAAACAAAAGCTAGACTTTGAACTACGCTGCACGTTCCTCAAACACACAAAAGCGACCTATCTAGGGAGGCCTCTTAAGGTCCCTATCTACCTTCTCTTGAAAGTTCAAAATCATGTACTTTGTTTATACATTTCCCAAAAAAAACCGTTGAAGTCAAATCTCCCAATTTTTTTGCCCTATAAGTAAAAGTATGTCATTTCGCAAATTGTAGTTCAAATTTTAGAATATTTTACTAAAAATTACTTTTAAAATTGTTAAAAACAAACTATTTGATGTCCATATTCTAGTCCACATATCAAAAATATGTAAAATATAAACTTATACAATTACAGACGTCGTTATTTGAGTAAAATACTGCTAAAAAAAGTATGTGGTCACAAATTTAAATTTCGAGAAACTGAGATACGAAAATTGGATATTTTAGCCCAGCGAGTGTCTGATTTATGCAGCCAGGTTGTTTTGCAAGTTATTTTTTTATGTATATTTTATATAAAAAATCTGTTTCACAGTTTTGTTTAAAATGTTTTTTTACCACGATAGCAATTTTTTTAAACAAGAAATTGTACGGTTTCGACTAAGAAGTCAATGAACCATTAATTCGTTACTAACATAATTAGCTAAAACCATAATATTTACTGCCTTGATAAAATCAGCCAAAGTGGAGAAAACTATTTTAAACAGAACTGCCAGACAAATTTTTTATATCTGCTCTCGTTTACGTGTAAAAATAATATCGCTAAAAAAAAGTATAAACAAGAGAGCATGGGCTTACAATAGAGAAATTAAGAGTTAGAAAAACGCAGTAAGCGTTTGTCGCGAACACAGAAACACATCTAAGTATTAACAGTTAACAATGAAACTGTTAAGTCATAATTCCAGCCAATGGGAACAAGCGACAATACGGCCATCAGAAAGTGGCGATGTGAACTACGTGTTTGGTGGGAAGTTTTCGTTTTGAAAGCCATCCGAGAAGTAGGGTGCTTTATCGTTGGTGATATTTCTCTGCGTCGTAGATAGGTTATGTTTCGCACTGATGTCTGCTTCCCCAGATCTTAAGGGTGCCGCCTACCGCTCGCTTCAAATACATTGCAGTGTTTTCGTAAACCAGTTTCTTTTTACAGGACTGTGCCTTTTTATGGTATAACGAACGAAATTAAAATACGCCTAAGAAATGGTCGGAATGTCACTGTTAATATATACATATAGTAAGGGTGTAAATACAGTTAGGAGTTTCTTAATATTGTTTTGGTACCTTCACAATGAATAATACTTTTAATACAGAGAAAAAGTATTGGCTACTTGAGCTACCGTGAATCCAGAGACAGATATAGGCTTTCCTGCACCCGGGGCAAGAATTGTGATTTGCTCCCCCCCCCCCCTCACCATTTCCCGCCCTTATTTCCCCATCAGTCCAATCAAATCAACCCAACAGTAATATACGTATCTCGCAAACGTTGTTTTGCGCTCGCGTAAATAACAGTATAACATTTTAGTGGACATACATAAAACCTGTACTTACTAATTACCATTAACAGTCTTTAAGAGTGCGCGGTAGATAAATAAACGCTGAAAGCATCAATTGATTTCTACGTTTATTTCGGTGCCAATATGGAGAAAATACTCTATGACAATCCTAGGAAATGGTATATGCCAACTTTATGAGTAAATATTCATCCAGAATTACTCATTCGTTACGCGTGATATCTTGCGTCGCAGTTAAATGCACGAGGTTCCGGCGTCAGAGATCGTGCCTCAGAAGTTCGTAACACTGGAAATAGCGTTGTTTAAAGCGTTGGCTAAATCTAGTGTCTAGGATTGCTATTTGTTTAATTTTTGCAAATTGGATTCAAGAAACCTACAGTTATAGATTAATTATTTTAGCTTTGAATTATGTACCACGCCCTGTTAAGAGCGCGTTCTATTTACAAATACTGTATTTATAACATTATATGCTGTTCAAGGTTAATAAAAATACAAAATTAAAATCTATATGTTTTTTTACACTTATTTACATTTCATTCCTAAGGAAAACATTTACGGCGCCACCTGCGCCACATCTAACCCGGCGCCCGGGGCGGTCAGCCTCCCCCCTCCTTTTTTCCCTCCATAGATCCTCCGCTCATTTAATCTGCTTCATTGCTCATTCAAGAAGATTGCGCATATTTCTCTGGAGATTAAGACAGCCTAAATGTGAGGCGCACTAAGAATACTACTGCATTACTCGTCCCTGTATCCCAGCTCATAATTTTCCTATTGACCCAAACCACATCCCACACGCCCGCTGTAGTGCGAAATGTTCATTACTGTGTCGAATATCGGTCAATGGACTCACGAATAGACAGTGTTCCAACGAAAATGTTTCAATCTTAGCAAAATGTTATGCTAAATCAGTCTGGTCTGCTCGGAATGATAAAATACGTTCGTTTTTATTGACCGATGTTGTATTTGGCTTAGTGTTATTGCGCTTGTTAGAATTCAGCAAACACTAACGAGATAGTGAAACTGAATCGGTCATTGTTAAAATGTCCTAAGTTCAAATTTCAAGGATGTCTTGCTTTTAATGGCAATGCAGATTTATTTTGGTACGCTGGACAGACTATATAAGTTGAAAGGCTCGCAGTCCTTACCTTCCATACGTTCCAAACAAACATATTTTTTTTGTAAACTTGGTTAAATTGAACAAGTCCAAGAATTTAATTGATTTCACACTTATGATTTTAGGAGATCGCGCCTTTTAACAATGGCCTGTTCAATTAGGTTCTTGTTGGTTTCTTTTTTAATGACCAATAGAAATTTTCATGGACTGGTAGCCATGGTAAATACTCAGGTATAGTCTTCAAAGTGAAAATATATGTAGCTTATCACTGTATCCTTTCTACGAGACGAATTAATACTTAAGTAAATATTCCGGCGTTATTCAAATTGTCTGCAACTACCAGAGAAGTAACACATTGACAGGAAGCAGGCATACTGGGATCGGTCGCTTCTGCCCTTGTACAAGACTGACAAGCAGTTCTGCTGTCATTTTACTCTGTTGATTTTTTCCAGCGCTCCTTTCAGCAACACTACCGCGCTAGTTTATCCAATCAGAGCCCACAGACTTCACACGCCAGCCGAGCAAACACCAGCCCTTCCGCGGCAAAGTGTAGCCAATCAAAGGCCCGTTGCCAGGACGACGCCCAGCCAGTCATCGCGTAAGTACACTTGGCTTCAAAGTAACAGCCTCGCAATCCCGCTCGTGTACGCTCGGTCAGCTACAGCTGCGGACTTCACAAAGCTGAAGCCTTACCAGTTATAAACACGGGAACGATACAGGATGTATCAGTACAGCGGTTACAAACTTTCAGGAGAGATAAAGAGTTCTCCCAGACGATGGGAAATCGCATAGCAACGCATGGTCGGAAACACTTTCCTGCGGCGCAAGACACAAAAAAGTAAGGACACTAACTAGAGGAGTAAACATGTTTATTATTAATTTATTTATTGGCTTTGTTTGTGGCGAAGCTAAGGCTTTCGCCTTCTCTTACACTTAACCAAGTCTTATACAATTGAAATCATACATGTGTGATTAACAAAAATAAAATTACAACTACAATAAACACTGAAATACAAAATTAATATACAAAAATTAATCATTAATTTAGCTAGATGCACTAAAAATTTTCAACTGATTTTGCATATGAATGAATACCACAAGTAAAGAGAAAAAAAAAAACAAAGTTAAATATTTGTTGTGAAACTATAAATACGTCATTAGTGGTTTAAAAAATGTAAATATTATGTATTATATATAAATATTTATGTATAACAACATAGCTATCGACTAATATTGCGGTAGTTTATGTACATCTGAATATATGTGCAGCAAATATGCTGGGGAGTTATTGGCTGGTGATGACGATCGATGTCTCTTTATGTTCTTTTTTCTTAGTTTTGTTTGCTGTATTAAATAACAAACATATTTGTCCCTCTTTCTTTCTCCAGGAAAGCGTTTCCGACCATGAATTGCTACGTGATTTCCCATAGTCTGGGTAAACTCTTAGGGCCGATATTATAAACCTCTTTCGAATGACAACCAACTGCTCACCAATGCTTTCTCTACAGGGATAACAGTTGGTTGTCATTCGAAAGAGGTTTGTAATATCGGCCCTAACTCTCCTGAAAGTTTGTAACCGCTGTGCTGTTACAACCTGCAGAAACAAAATTGCACATAGCGAATGACTTCACAAGCACTCGCCGTCAAACACAGACCGAATAAAACTCCATAATATGTTAGACATATAAGTTTTTGCAACATTTTCACACCTGAAAAATAATGTAGACAGATATAAATATTTGGTGTGCGCGTAAAATCAAGATCTTTAATGTCTGCTATTTCTACAAGAACTACTTTATTTAGCTTACAACTTCAATAGCTAATATTTCCCAGGAAAAATAAAGCTTGTTTTGTGTGGTTATATAGCTAAAAGAATTTTCGTTGAAAAGTAAATTAATTGAAACCACAGAGTTTGATTTATAAAAAAAAAAAAAACAATTATGCTACCTAAGCCGTAAAATTTTATTTAAAAAATAAACTGTAAGGTTATTTTACAATTGTAGAACTCTTTTAACGTTAAAATTAATTATCTATCGCATAAACAGTTTCAATGGAGGCTCATAGCTAGGGCCACGATTTTGTCGCGAAAAGATTTCTGCCCCACTTTGTTTCAGTGACTCACGTGCACATCGGCAGTTCTGTTTCAAGGTTATTGGCAGCGTGTCTATGTTCAGACACGTCTCTCATTTTACTGCACCAATCAGAAAAAGATTATTGTGAGTCTGTACGTCCATAATTTGTCAAGGCAAGTGAGAGTAAAATCATCCAACCACAGACGATGTAGCAGAGCTGTAGATGTGCACAAGACGCATAGAAACCAAATGTTGCAAAAATCTTTTCGCCATAAAATCGCGGCTCTACTCATAGCCTATAAACAATGTGATGGTCAGAGGAATGCGGGATTACTCTACTTGAAAAACACTAAATCTCCACCTAGTTAACAATTTAATGAAGGTTTAACAAACGCTAGTTGCATGAAGTGCTGAAATTTAAAAATTGTAAATATCTAAGCTAATTTACAAAAATTTACAATCTGCAACCCAAAACAATATATCTTCCCGTCTTTATTTGAGTCAATCTTTTACTTGACCAACGTATTTCTGAAGAACAATAGCTGATGCCGAAATTTCACACACTTAATCGCTGAGCAATAGATTACCCTTAGTAAATACATAATTCTGGATAAATGTTTGTTCTTAAATTTGGGTATAACTATCAACTAGGGTTGTTGTATTGTAGCTTTTCATACAGACTTTTACAGACGTTTTGGTTTAAAATAGTGATTTTTAACGTTAATTTACCTATCATGCACTCATAAGGCCATGATGTTTCATTTATTTCAAACAATTGCAAATAAGTAAAATATTTGTTAACCAAATGTTTTAAAAAAATTTGAGGCTGTCTACAGTTATACGATACACAGTTTTGCAATAGCATTTTTTAAAATGCTGTACCGTTTGCTAGAAAACAATTATTTTGCACCATTTTGTCTTATTTTTACAATAAAATATATGATATTTCAGGGGCAAAAATCTAAAAATTAATGTAATGTATTACAACAGAAAAATTCAGATACAAACGAAGATATGTAAGTGTTAAAACTGTAAGAATGTATTTTTGATATATGCATTAACTTGCGTTGAAAAAAATTGTTTTCTAAACCACTGCAAAGCTTAAGAGCGAGGCCTTAAGGAAATTATTTGAGAGTTATTTACAACAAATGTTTACGTAGATGTGCCTAGTGTCGGCAGTAAGTGATCTGCCCTAGCAGCGAATATTGTCTGCAGAGTACGTGACTGCTAATAATCTGGCCCAGCGGTTTTCAAGAGGCGTAGGTTGAGACCAGAAACATTTGCGGCTTTAACGATCTCTGTGATGACACTGACCTTTACAGTATCGAGCAGCGACTGTCAGTCGATTGGCTGCTGTCCGAGTTAACTGCCAATTTTAACCCTCGTCAGATAACCAGGAATTCGTTCCTTCGTTAACAGACGGTTCGTTTTTTTTTTTCTGAAAAAAAAATTATTAAATAAAATCTCTGGGCCAAATTTTGTTTACTATTTACAAAATTAACCTACAACGTAAATGACAAATGTAATAAAAAAACCAGAGGTGAGTTTGAATTTGTATATGCTTAGTTAAGTGTCATGAATTTTCCATAATATTAAGAAATAAGTCTGGCCTGAGAATGAAAGTCAAACATATACGCTTAACGCATGCCGACATCCATAGTGAGGTCGGCAGCATGCCTGGGTTCGAATCCCATCACGTGCATGTATGTTTGTATCGCTTCCTTAGTCTTAGTTAGTTAGTAAGCAGTACGTTGCCAAGTCTAACAGCAGAAAACCGGGGGGCAAAAATAAACCCCCTAAATAAAACGGTTTAAGCCTACAGGTTCAATATCAAACCAATTTTAAAAAAAGTGTTTCTGCTTTTGGAAAATGCCGTAACCGTTTTAAAACGTTTAATATTCCAATTAACAATGCATTAGACGTGTTTTTTTAATTAACTTACTGAATTCCACTTCCATAACTGTCAAAAAATAACTAAAATACAAATTGTAGAGGATAAATTCGTCTAGGAATGTTATATTACGTTAGAAAATTTTAAAATGTAAGAAAAACAAAAGCGTTGATTTTTTCTCTCTCTATGCGACTTACCACAAACATTTTGTACATTTCCGTGCATAAATCACAAACGTAAATTAATTTTAATTACTTGAACAAATTTGAAGATTTAAATTCGTGCCATCTCTTTTCGCAAGTGTTATGCAGTACAACTATGAATTACGAAGTGTTATGTTAAATAAATTAGAGTTTCAACAGGTCAATAAGAATACGTAAATTGACATTACAATTTAAAGAAGTAATTAAATAAGTTATTCCAGTCTGGTAAACTTTACGAGAGTTATTCCCAGGAACAAAATTTAAAAAATGGCGTTGTTCGTTAGGAAAGGCGTGTATGCAGAAAAAAAAATATCAGTTTATAATACAATCCCATACTAAAAATAATTCAATTATCAGGACAAAATTAGTTCGTGTTCAAATGAAAATTTATTTACAGGTAACTCGTAGTAGAAATTGCTAAACTGAAAAACGTATTCAATTGTGAAACGTTCTTGGTCTCCGGTAACGTTTATACAACAACATGAAAAATTTAAAATATTATCGAAAAGTTTTCAGGCAGTTGATTAAATGGCGGAATCAATGTTACGTTTGGTAATTGTTCCACAACACTTAATTCGTATGCTAAGGGTTGGATTTATAGTAACGCACGCACTTATGTACTACGTAAACAGCAATGTCGCCAATGCTCAAGAACTAAATTTTGACATCGTATGAATAAAAGTATTATAATTAAATAATAAATGTTTCTTTGCGATGCATGAACCTGAGAAGACAGATAGTATTTTACATAACACTGGTAGTTGATGAAATGTGGTTCAAATAAAACGTATTACTTAATACGTCATTTAAATAAAACGTATCTTCCTAGTGTAAAGTGGGGAAAATACAGCGAATTCTCATTTTTACAGATGTATCCAGGAAAAGAACTCAAATGAAAGTTTTGCAATAATGAAGAAAAAAATAATTATTAACACAAGAATGGAACGAATTGCGAGAAAAATATTTTTATTTTGTTTTCTGCAGAGTAAAAATATACCTTCCCACAATATTACTGCGTATTTTCTTTGAGCTTCTTTTTATTGTGGATACCATGTTCTCCCTCCTCCCTCCCCCCCCCCAAGACTGAATGGAAAGTTCTCGTTTAACCTCACAGGAATTCACGTCCTAGTATTAATTAAATTCCTGAAGAAAGAGAAAACAAGTTGGTTTGTGTCGAGGTGCCTTCAGCGATGTATTGGATGTAGAGGTCGTTTAATTGAGAAACAATCTAGCATACAGCGCAAAAGAAAAAAAAAATCTTTTTCTGTCTTCTATTGTGAGTAAAGTTTGTTCAATAGTATGTCTACGTTAGTTGGAAATGTTGTTCTAAGTAAATGCTCAAAGTTAACACATAAGGTGGTTACATATTAAGTAACGTTTTGAAGATATTTGCTTAGCCACGTGGCCAAGCTCTCTCTCTCTATCACAAGGTATTGTCATTAAAACTGCAAGCGATTTTGGTTAATCGCGACATATTGTACGATTGGAATTGTTCTCTGGTTGCTTTTTGAACGAATGTGCACGAAAGTTAATACTTTCTGATTCCAACTATTATTTTATTAACATTTAATTTGGCACTGCTAATTATTATCATTATTAATGTGCTGTGACAAAGCGTAAAAGCTTTAATATTCTCGTAAAGTAGCATTTTGCGAAAATACAATAAATATAAGTCATTAGTTATTAATGTATATTCAAATGGTGGCTTTAGATAATTCTCAATTGCGATCATGCTGTACCTTCCATCACTACAACAGAAAGGTATCCAGTCTAGATATTAAACAAATAAATGCAACGCGGGGAAAAACTGGTTCAAAAATCTCGTCAATTTGCACAACATAGTCCGTCCTCGTAAACAGTTGAAAAACGTTAATGGAAATGAAAAGCAACAATTCCGGGATATGACTCCTGTTTTTGTCGTTACTATATTGAAACTTGTAGTTTTTTCTATGACTAAAACATTCTTAAACGAAATATAAAGATAACTGTCAAGCAGTTTAGTGCGAAGTGATTGTTATTTATCACGCGACTTTTCTTACATTTGACAAAATGTTGAGAACCGACCATTTATTACTATATCAATCATAATAGCAAAAGGAACCTACAGTCGGTAGTTGACAGACTGATAATTTATAGATTAATCCATTTGTTACTGAAAGTGCATCGCAACAAATGAAAATTTGCAGTGACGTTTATAGAAAAATTGGTTTTGTATGGTGGCCAGAAAAAATGTTATGCCAATTTGGACTTCAACAATTTTTGTAGCGTTAACATTTTTTGTAGTCACTAGAAAATATTTTGTGGTGACCAAAAAGGTTCTTTGTTTCTTGTCCCCAAAGTTTCTAATTCTCTACTTGCCATATTTATTATTTCAGCTGTCGCTTACAGCGGTTATACAAAAATGCTAGAACATAAAAATGAGTTCAGTTTAAATATGAGAGTGAGATTCATAGCGGCGTAAGTCATCGTTTTTATTTATATTATTCACATTTTCCAAAAGAATATACTGTAAAATATTTCAATATTAGCTCAATTTCTGAATTCCATTTGAGTATTGCAAAAATGTACAGCAATTTACATGTGATTACAAAAAAATTGTTTACAAGGAAACTATTGTAACTGACTTACACCACTTCAGTTCAAAGTACCTCATACGTGTTTTGAAAATTTTGACCCGTTTCCAAAGCTGGATGTTAATATCGCTTACAGCCACGATTTTGTCACAGTAAGATTTTTTATCATTTGGTTTAAGGCCTCGCTCTTCAGTTTAGCAGTGGCTTCGAAAATATTTTTTTTTTTGCGCAAATGAATACATATATCAAAAATTCATTCTGGCAGTTTTAACACTTATGTATCATCGTTTGTGTCGGAATTTTTCTGTTGCACTAGACCAAACGGATATTTAGATTTTTGCCCCTGAAAAATCACATATTTTTCTGTCAAAATAAAGCCAAATAATTTTTTTGCTAGCAAACTGTGCATTAATTTTACAAACCTCTTAGGCAATATTGTGTATAGTATGAATGTACACAGTGTCAAATTTTTTCAAAGCATTTGGTTAAAAAATACTTGAGTTACTTGAAATTGTTTGAAATAAATGAAAGATCATGGCCTTAATGCCTTAGGTACAAACCGGCAGCTCAGCTTAATGGTCATTGGCCGTATGCTTTTGTATGGACATGCTTCTCATTTGACTGCGCCAATCAGGATAAGTTTACTGCGGCATCTTACATCTGGGATCTGCCAGTAGAACTACAAGACAATTGAGAGTTAAAACTTCCAATCGTTTACAATGAAGCAGGGCTACAGATACGCACATAAGGCATTGAAAACTTCAGTTGCAAAAAATATTCTTGCCACAGACTTGTCGCTCTAGTAATTGCCTCCATAACCCACCGTGTCGAAAGGTCGCAAGTTAATATTATCACGTCAAGTTTTGAAAATACGTGCAGTGGTGTGAAAACTGACAAACATAACGTTACTACAGCCACGATTTTATGGCGAAAATATTTTTGCAACATTTGGTTTCAATGCGTCAGCTGCACATCTGCAGCTCTGCTAAATCGTCTGTGATTGGATTATTTTACTATCACTTGCCTTGGCAAAATACAGGCGTACAGAGCCACAATTATCTTATTCTGATTAGTATTTATTTATTTTTATTTATTTTATTTCTGCAAAGTGTCACGCAGGTAAGATATTACATTCACAAAATATGTGTCTCCTTGAGCAATAAGTTTGTTGTAGTTGAAGACGACACTTCCAATTTAGCAAGGTAAAGCGGGAGGGCAGTAAGGCGAGAGAACAAGTAGCGTAAATATACAATATTGTTGAAGCATATCATTAGTATATTAAAATGTGATGGAAGCAGATCGGTCTTAGTTGTACACGCACAAAAATCTAATAATAATGTTAATAATATTAACAGTAACATTTTACAATAGAATATACATAGAGACATGCAAAATTCGCGTTATCATTTGGTAGCAGACTAAACTTCACTTTCCTATACATAACAGAGCATAATTTGCAATTCAATTGGCCACGAACTTTTATGTGTTGTCATTGACGTGTGTTACGTCTTTACAGAGACTGGCCTCTCTACCGTGTGAGCATTCTCCGCGGCAAGTCACGACAATATCGGCCAGCGGGAGACGTCGAACGAGCCTATAGTCACTTGGAGTCTAGTCAGCTATAAGAAAATAACGCGAATTTTGCATGTCTCTAAATATACAGAATACAGACATACTAAGTGTACAAAGATAAACGTGTTAAGAACATCGTATAGTAATAATAATCATTATCATTATTACTATTAATATTATCGTTAATATTATGGTGACAAGATATAATTGCACCTTTTATACCACCAGGCACAATTGAATGTTACAAAATAGGTAAAAAATATTTCCGTGACAATACCGTGGCCCTGAACATTACTATTACGAATAAAATAATATATTTTTAAACAATTAACTTTCAGTGAAATATTTTTGAACTTTTCTATTAAAATTAAAAAATTAACTTAAACACTCAATTTCACGTTAACATTTGATTCAATTTATTTGTAATTGAAGAAAGTTTTTGTTTAACAAGAACTTACAATCTACCAACTGTAACTCTCGCAAAGTTTTTGTGTTGTTAAACGCTGTTTTCCGGCATCAAACAATGACAACCTCCATAAACATAAACCGATTTTAAGGCGCTGTAGGAATGAACAGTTAAATTCTAATTTTTGCCATTCTGCAGTACTGCGACAATAAACGAATGTAACTGATATCACAAAAAGGCTTTAAAATTTAACTTTAAAATACTATTCTGTATGTTCGTATTTAAAACATCCAATGTTCCAGCAGTGTGCAATGTTGTTTTTATTTTCAAATACGTACTGTTAACCACTCAACAGTAAACAATCTACGTGAAATGTAAGAATACTTACGAACGTGAAATGTAAGAATACTTACGAACGTTGAAGACAACTTTGAAGAGTCTTACCTGGAAAAAAAATTAAGAAATAAGTATGTTTAATAGTTTACTAACATACAATATGAAACAATAAAAACTAACATATTTTTTTCTAATTTATAGAACAAACAAATGCTTAATTTGAGATATAAACAGGAGTGGAGATATTCAGTGAACGCTTAACATCGAAATTAAACCCACAATCAAAAATAAACAATAAGCCTTTCCTTTAAACATTATACGTATATGCTGGGAAAAGTCACCGGACGATTTTTTAAAACGTATTTCAATACAGATTCAGATAATAGAATGATTTAACAGCAGACATAGTCCTATGTAATAAATATCAACTCCTACTGTATTCAACATAAAAACCATGTGAGAATGTGTTCAATAAATTTCGTTATATCAATAAATGTGAACAACAAACTTACCATCATTAGAAATTAACTAATAGTTTTGACAATGGATCTCAGAAAGTAATATTCTACTTTAATTACTAGATAGTTATGCACTTATGGTCCACACACATATAGCCTACACTTATATGCGTTCCAGTTAACAATATTGTGTATGCAGGCCTAAAAATTATCATGTGCTCCTCCTCTTTTCCATGAATACTGATGTGAAGCCGTTCGTGAGTATTATTATATAACAGCAAAACATCGGTGGAATGGTAAGAGACTTCAAGGAATACTCTGAGAAAACCCACCAGCCAAAGGCAACGTTCATCACGGCCAAAACTCGAGGAAGGACTCCGCTGGGAATTGAAAAACACTCACAGTGATGTGAAACGTATCTTAAGTGTTCCACAATTACAAAATCCATTACAATTAACACTGTGTGAGTTGTGCGTGTGCTCGTGAAGATTTCTGACAAAAATATTTACATGCCCCCCCCCCCACCCCACTTACAATGCAAAACGAGACAGGGGGCAGAACTGGGTACCCAAAAATGTAGTGCAAAATTTTATTTTTCGAAATTATTCAAAATCGGTTATTAGTAACCATTAACGTCATTTTGCAACTTTTATAATTAATATATATATATAAGTTCCCGATTTTTTAAAATGAATAAAACATGTTACCATAATTTATAATATATATTATTAGCCGTATTCATAATATTACTTACATGGAATTTGAAGTTACGATAAGTTTTTATCTAAAGCTTTTATTATTTTTTTCTAAAGGATATTTATTTGTATTGAGAAAATTTCGTTTTCGAAAATATTTTGAATATAGAAATACATATTATTACCAATTACTAGAGACATGCAACATTCGCGTTATTTTCTGACAGCTGACTAGACGCCAAGTGACTATAGGCTCGTTCGACGTCTCCCGCTGGCCGATATTGTCGTGACTTGTCGCGGAGAATACTTACACGGTAGAGAGACCAATCTCTGTAAAGCGTAACACACGTAAATGACAACACACAAAAGTTCATGGCCAATTTAATCACAGATTATGCTCTGTTGCGTATAGGAAAGTGAAGTTTAGTCTGCTACCAAATGATAACACGAATTTTGCATGTCTCTACCAATTACTTTAAGAAATTTGGGGAACTAAGACAGAACTATTGCACGACTCAGAAAGCTTTGCTTTACAAGCAGTAAAAAAAGCATGGGATTCGCTCATTTTATACCAAATTTTAAACTTTCATATCAAATAGATATCACGCTAAGGATGTCGCAGTAAACAGTCAGTTCTTTATAAAAATCAAAGAACCAAGAATTCAATAGTCGTGTGCAATTAGTTTACGCTGCCCGAGTCTAATATATATATATATATATATATATATATATATATATATATATATATATATATATATATATATATATATAAAAGGCTTCTTGCGCCGGACAACTGTGTGTTGTAAATAAATATACCTACCTACAAGAAAGCTTTACACGGCATAAATTCCTCTCGCAGGCTTACCAGCAAACATTGATATTGTTTATGCTTATTTCACTCTGAAAATTTCATACTAAGGAAAATAAATATTTTAAAATGATATCTTTTTGGAAACAAAAATTCATAACCTTACATATGTTACAAATACGTAATGCCATTGAATGTTACTTGCAATGTGACAGAATAACATAGTGTACTATTGTGGACATACGCCGTTGCAATATTACATCGTCCCAGATTTTTTTTCGCTTGTTTTCTCTTTGTCTCATACTAAGATTTCTGGAACGACTTAATATTGCAAAGGTGTATGTCACAGTAGTACAGTACAATACTAATACGTACATATATGAAATACAAACTTTTAAGTTTCATTCATTCGGGACAAAATAACAGTAAAAATTTAACCTTTAAATATATCACTAGGTGTTACTGCACATAATTCAACGTTAACTATAGTTGCCTTACAGCTTGTATAGTTGGCAGCGAAATTACGCAATATAGTTCCATGTACTTTTCTATTTAAATACAGCAATACAGAAACGAAATCAACCGACATCAACATAATTGTATTTGATATAATTAATAAACTTTTTTTTTCACCAAACTGTATCGATTCATGAGGTTAGACATGACACGTCGTTAGCCGTTACGTGCGGAAAGATACGAATCGCTGAAAATAGAACTTTAGCAGGGTTTTTAAAGTGATCACTTTATGCCGAACAGCATAAAACTTTTTTTCCCTACAGGTAAGTTTGTTCAATTTGTGTTTTTCCCGGCACACATGTTAGACATATATAGACGAGGAACTAACTACGTCGATGATATACAGGCAGTGGGGTGAAATATGGTTGGGTACTTTTGGATTTGCCGGGAGGAAAGATGCGCTCCCCATTCCATACTTGTGTGTGCTATATATCCGCTCTGGCAGTACTCGGTGTGTGCATGTGGGAGCTTGTCACATAAACTACAGTACTGTGTCACAGCACCGCCAACATAAACTTCAATGTTTCATGTAGAACACACGCTCTTCTGTCGCCTCTTAACCATAAAAAGTTCTTCGCACCTAACGATATATTGCGCTATAAATATCCGCCTTATACTAAATTCTACGACGAGACTAGCCCGCACGATACAGCATCGTTAAATTAGCCGTACATGGAGGCGGCAGCTTATGCTAATACCAGAATTTAAGAATGAAGATAATACAGTCCCTTATTTATTTCACACTTTAATTATTATTCCCTGACCTGTAGGCTCGTCTTTAAGAATATATGTGTGCTGAAGCAGACAACAGCTGTTCGTTAGCTGCTCGCTGACAATGTGATACAACACGATATGACCTCCATCTGCTTGCTTCTATATTATTGACTCAACGCTCTCCAGGAGGAGTCAAAAAAAGCAAAATCCAACTGACAAATTGATAGGGACGTATAGATGTTTGAATTCTTGCATGCGTCCAAAAGAAAACAATGATTTTTCAGGTCCATAATTATTAATGATTTTCGTGAAAAGAACTTCGCTTCAAATTATTTCACTGCTTTGCGTCCACATCTGCAGCTTTGCTTCATGCCAAGCGATTGGATGTTGTAACTCTTAGCGTTTTGGTGTTCAACGCATTAATCACAGACGTGAGGTGACGCAGTGAGATTTTTCCTGTTTGACGTAGTCAAATATGAGTCGTTTCTGCACAAATGCACACTGCCAACTTACCATGAAACACATAGTAAAAAAATACCTTTTGGCTGAAAATGTTACTGTTCATAAAATTATTGTTCTAGTCGCAAAAAGTATTTGTAAAATTAAGACCACTTAAATGACCTTCGACATTCGTGTAGTAGTGCCAAAACTGATAAAAGTTTAGAGATTAGTTTACAAACTTTTTCTTAACAGCAGTTTTCATCATTGGGTTTTTATTTTAATATGCGAACCGGGTAATTTTGTTATCTTTTTAAACATAAATTGTAACTATAGTTAGCTCTTTTGAAATGTTTGTCTCTCATAGTTTTTGCATAATGGCATGTCAAAGTCACGGTTTTAAGTACGACACTAAAACCAACTAATTTACAGAACTGAAGTAATACACACTGATTAACTATGTTTTAGGTTACAAGGACTCCTATATAACAACAAAAAATGTAATATTTTAATATTTAAAAAAAATGGCTGATATTTGAAATTAAAAATTGAAAAATTTAAGATTTTTTTAAAAATACAAAATCACTCTATTTTATAGTTCATACAGGTTATCTTAGTTCACTACATCGTTATTCAGTGTGAAATATTTTAGTCTGATAAGTCAGTACTTGAAATCGTAAAATGTAAATTTTGAATATTACAAGTCAATGTGCAAAACTGTGTTTGATAAAATAAATTACAAGAGCAAAATTTATTCGCAATCTATGCCAAAAAAAAAAAGAGAGAATACCTGGTACAAATAAAAAATTATAAAACACGATGCTTAAAAATTTCTGTTTACCGCCCCCTTAAGTTTCATTAACGTAATTATTTGGTCGAGGCAATAAAAAATCAATTCCAATAACCCATCATCGTTTTCGTTTAGTCAAATATTAACATGACTTTCCCGTCAGTCAATATGCTAAATTTAATTGCAATGTTTGCTTACCAGATTCAATTTCACATCGAATCCCACCGAGGCTGGAATCGCAAACATTTCACATTCCCTTTTCATAACGCATTTTTGCGTTGAATTTTTTTTTTTTCAAATATAAATGAAGCTAAGTAAATAAATTGAAATAAATACATTTACATGGCAAATTTTCTCTTTATATCATACAACCGCAGATGACGCAATGTTTTCATTACGAAACCAGAAAATGCTGCAAATTATTATTATATTCTATAACGTTTGAGGGCGTGTTTCATGAACAGTAAATCATTACGGCAAATTGGAAACAAACCCCTTCTACACAGTAAACAAAATTCGAAACATAATTGAAAAACTGGTAAACTAATGTCAAAACATTTATCAGTCTGGGTACTACAACAAGACTGTCGAAAATAATTAAAGTGGTCTTAATTTTGTAAATAACTGTGGGAACTAGTTGGATATATTTTTATGACTAGAGTGTTTGTTATGAAACAAAATAACCTACGAAGACGTGTAACATTTTACAAAATTTTAAAATAAAAAAAGAATCTTGAAAACTGATAGTCAAAAAAATTTTTGTGACGCTTCAGACAATTGTTTTCAAATGTACAAGAATGTATTTGTAAATGTACAGTATTTATTTCTCGATTTACAATAATTCTTGTAATTAGTATACATATTTGAATATTTACAAGCATTTCCTGTAAAGTTTGAAACGTTTTTGGTAAACTTTAAAAAAAATCTGGAAACTAGTTAACAAAGGAATTTTTTGTAAAAGTACAAAAAAATATGTATGGTACATTGTTGCGTATATCAAAAGATAAAATGGAGATTCGGAAGTGCGGATAATTAAAAATATATTTAGCTCCAGAACGCACGTTACAAAGACAAGATGAATTTAAGCTGTATGTCAGAAAAAAAATTCACTGAACGCTATTCAACTTTGAGACGTTCTTCTAGTAACATTTTGTCCAACAAATAATGTTACAATTTTACGTATTTCCCTTGCATAATGATTACGTACCTGAACATTTCGCGAATTAATTCGAGTAGAAGCCATATTTCAAGATCCTGTGTGAGAGAGTAACTTCTGTGATTGAGCCAATGTTTATGAATTTTATCCGTGCATGTAAACACTTGACGACTTCTGCACTATCTTGTCAAATATACAACTGGCCACTCACTGTAGCAGCAGCAAATGTACTAGTACCTGGTGACTAAAGGTACGTACATTTCGCAGATACATTCCAGGTCAGGTTGAACGCCAATTATGTATACTTCATTGTCATGTCTGTGACTTGCTGGCGGCTGTTATGAAACGCGTTTGACTACTGCAAGCCAGTAGTAAATAAGGAAATAATGCGAAGTGCTATCGCTTGCTACCTGCTTGCACGGTTATAAGCCAATAGATAATCGATTGTGGTAAGTGGGTGAGTAGATAGGTTATGGGGCTTCTGGGACAGCGGGTTGCGGGTGAGGAGCTGAGGAGCCGCGGCCGCCATCTTGTTTCCGGCCGCCATCTTGTTTCCGGCGGCCATCTTGTTTCCGGTCGCCATCTTGGATTACGTCACTTTCAAAATTTTCCCAAATTTCCCAAAATTAAAAAAAAATTTTCAAAATTAAAAAAAATCTAAAAAATAATTTTACATCCATCCACCATCTTGGAATAATACCCCCCCTTCCCCCACCCCCCCAAAATAATATATTTAGTTCTAGGAATGGCCACCAGGGGTTTGAGCCGCCATTTTTTTCTCACTTGATTCTACTCCACCCGTATACATATGTGCTTAAGGGTGATGTGTAACGTACCATAGGCGGGACTCTCACCTCTATCATCAATATTTTAATGCATGCCTCCAGGCAGCGAGATTGACAAGTCTTGACAAGTATTATATATTAACAAAGTAATTTAATTTCATTTTTTAAAAACCTCTTATAGTATAATGTAATTGTGTTCTATGTAATCACTGATTAAGTGTACAAGGACTGTTGCATCTGATGCTCTTTAAAAAAAGTTATGACAGGCAAATAATGTCTCACAACACACAGAAATTTAAGTTTTAAATAATTACATTTATTAAATACTATATACACACTATTTACACTATATACATTGTACACTATTATTCTTGAGACGACTAGGCAGGTCCTCGTCCCACCTATGTCTGGAGAAGAGTTTGCTCCTGGAAGCGAGCGGTGGCGGTGTGGAGGATCTCCGCCATGACGTGCTGAGCCTGTAGCTGGTGCTGCA
>PNEQ01034268.1:7362-24411 GCA_003012365.1 Medauroidea extradentata
TCTATCCCCCGACCAAATATGGTATAGATTGGGTACTATTGTTCAAACAAAGCTATGCTGCCATCGCCCTTCAGCCATGTGGCTATAATTAAATTTATAATTCCCTAACTGAAATTTAAATTTCTTATATCAAAACATTATATGCGATTCCTTCCCCCAATACACTGTCACCTTTGGAATTTAATATTAATAAAAAAAAATTACATAAATATCCTTTATATAGGCCGATAACACTTAGGCCTGCAATGTTACAACGTTACTTACAAATAAGTTCACAATTGTCACGTTATTAATGCGTTATAATTCTATGAGTGAATTGTACACAGTTTTAAAATTTCTGCTAATATTGTGTATGGACAATATGTTCATGATATTATTAAATGTTAGTTTTATGTAGAAAATACCCCTTTCGCCTAAAAACTTGTAGTGGTTTTTATAACTACAAAACAACTTAAGAGTGTATATATTTTTCTCTCACTGTAACATTACGAATAAGTAACAATCATAGCAAGAAATGTACTAACAAACAAAAATAGTTTGTAAAGAGAGACACAGGCAACAGACACTTCTATAATCCCACCTTAGAATTTTGACTATAGTAATCATTGCACATCATTCCTCAGAGTAATGGATATGAAAATTACCAATTTTGTAGCCAAAAAGAAATACTGCTGAATTGGTATGAATATGAATATTGTACAAGTGTACTGATTCGCAACCTTTTGTAGAAAAAATAAGTTGTATAAAAATATTACCATTTTTTTACAGTATTTAGCTTGAACTTGTAATTGTATTACTATTTTCCCTTCTGTCGCTGCACACCTACGTCGTCTGATATTAAGAAGCATTAATGTAAATATACACGTGGTAATGTTTAGGGTTAGTTATCAAAGGTTCATGTTTTAATGCGCTACACACGTGAACTGTCCATGGTAACTCAAATTCGGATGTCCTGCCATGCCACTTTACCAGCACGCTAGAAAAATAGTCAGCAAGAACGTCTCTGTTTCGCAATGCTGACACATTTCTTCTCCTCTCGTCCAAGTTCGTGACAGACTCAAAACCTTCCACAGTGAGTGTATCCTCCATTTGATGACTATCTCTGACATGTACAAAATTGTGCAAAACACAGCAGCATTTTGTGATGTCTACAGCGAAATCCACATTTACATTCATAGCTCTATGAAACACTCGCCATGTGTTGGAAAGTATTCCAAAGGTACACTTAACGTATCTATGAGCTCGCGACAAACGATAGTTAAAAATTTTTTTCTGGCGAGATAACATTTTACCTCCATAAGGTCGTAGTACATGTGGTGACAGTCCAAATGCCTCGTCACCGACAAAGACGTACGGGGTAGAGATATCATGGCTGTTTGGTAAAGGAGAAGGATTTGGTATATTCAGTCTGTTGTCCTCCAAGCATGACCACAAAGCAGAATTTTTGAAAATGGTGCTGTCCAAATCCTTTCCAAAGGAGTCAATGTCAACAAACAGGAACTTGTAATCAGAATCTACGACTGCAAGTAGAACAATAGAAAAAAATTGTTTATAGTTATAGAACAGGGAGCCGCTCATCTGAGGTTTAACCAGTCTAATATGTTTGCCATCGACAGACCCGAGGCAGTTAGGAAAATTTGCACGACTTTGAAACCCGTGTGCCACTTCCTTCCACACATTTTCTGTCGGCCGAGGTATACATTGCTCTCGCAGACACATCCATATGGCACAACACACTCTTCTCACTATGACACTGGCGGTGGACTTGCCAATTTTGTACTTATGGTGCAGTTCTGCCAAATAGCAGCCAGTAGCCAAGTACCTGAAACGAAAAGCATTTTCCTATACTCTTTTTTTCTCTAAGTTAAGTACATTTCTACTTTTCACTGCTGAGAAATGTATGTGCCTTTTAGTTAAATTGTGCTAAGCTTTAAACCCTCCTGGTTTCCTGGAAAACCAAGATGGTCTTCACAATAACACTGGCCAGCAGCTTTCTCAGAAGAGCAATGTTAATATTTTTTGAAAATTTACAAAATAGATTACACACGTATTGACACATCTTACATTTTGTATGTTTCTTGTATGTTTTAGGTCAGAAACTGCAACAAAAATGGCGCAACATTCGAGATTGTTTTCTTAAGTATAAGAAATAACTTCAGGCATCTGGCTCAGGAGCTGTACAAAAATTTTAATACATTTATGCAGATCAGTTAGGATTCTTGTCACCCGTCCTGGAAGTGAGGAAAGCTTCGGCGTCAAGTCTACAACAAGAATAACCCCAGGAAATGTCGGAACATGAAGAACCGTTAACCAAAGACCATGCAGATAATGTGGTAGTACCTGAGGAAACAACAGTTATGGTAAAAAGCAAAGCTCAGAATTTGAGCAAGAAAAACAAAAATAGAAATGACAACATTCTTGAAAAAAAAAAAACCATGCCAATTTCTAGACAATCCACTAATCCCTCCTTTACAACGTGAAGATGAAAAGTCATTTCTGGATTCCTTGCTGCCTCCGTTGAGAACATTCGACACACACAAGAAACTGGAATTCCGAGTGGATGTGTTACGTATTCTGCAAAAAATTAGACGGCCAAAATTGCAAGCAGCTCAAAGAATTGATACCCTTAATACAACTCCTATGGAGCCACTGCAAAGTAGTTCCGTCCATCCAAACCACATTTCTACTTTCCAGACACCACTTACAAGTGTGTACAACAGAACTCCTACTCTGATGCATGCACTGCTCCAGGTACAAAGTGAACAACCTATGTATAGCCAGCATCTGTCACAAATTCAAGGAAGCCAAAACAGCGTGCTTACTGGAAACCTGCATTTCACTTCATGTGGTTCCATCACGTCACCATCCGATACCGAACTGTCTGCATTCTCGGATGACTCTTAATGTGCATACCAAAAATAAGCACTTTGTACATAGTGTAATTTTCAAACTATTTCATTTTTAATTTAAGTCAATATGTGTGTGGAAGAAATATTTCATAATTAAGGATATATGTGTTTTTCAGTGTTTACAGGGCACAACAGTATTATTAGAATAGTAGTATGAATAGACCTTTAATACAACTATATTTTGTTATCTTTTTTATATTTTCAAAGAAACACTGTCTTTGTCTGAGGAAATTGTTGCTATATTTACATTGTTTTGTCAGCTTATCTAATGTTAAGTATTACAAGGAAATACACTTACCTAAGCGTTAAAGCAAGCATTTCCATTGTCGGTATAGCAAGCCTCATGTTTGTATCTTGTTTTTGAAAGGAATATTTCACAGTCTTGTGCAGTTCATGAAAGCTTCCTGGCGACATTCTGAAGTAATTGAAAAATTTCATTTTGTCTTCTTGCAATTGTGTAAATAGCGTATAAAAAGTTCCTTGTAACAAACGACTGCTCACTATGGGATGTACCCAATACTTACGATTCAATTTTCTTCTTCTTTGTAACACCCGAATACCTGCTTACACAAGTACTGCATGGTGGCGTACATCCATTGCATCCATTGACTGAACTCCAAAACAAAGCCCTCAGTATTCATCCCGCGCAGTGCCCGCAGAGCTCAGCCGTGTTCCCAACTGGCACACTGACCGCATCTGTGGACTGCACCATGCGGCTGCTATGCAGTCATCTTGCGGGCACCGCGCGGCTCCCATCCCGCTCGTGTGGACCGGGCTTTACTGTAGTATTGTATGCTGTGTGGCCCGCTTAGATATATAATACTGCAGCACAGTGTCACGTTTGCCCATAATACTACACCATTAATAACACACATTGTGATAGTGTTGTGACTGTCATGGACCCATGCAAAATGGCAGTGGATAATTTTTGTAAGTACTAAAATCTTACTTTTATATTGATTGATTGTTGTTCTGTTGTTTCTTGTACAAGAAAATAGAACATGTCAGTTACAGTACAAGTGATGACAACCAATACATCTGTGTAGGAAGGCAAAGTGCATAGCCGTAAAACGTGTTTGTTGCCGTATGTCATGTGTCCAGACAGGCTGCTGTCATTCTCTGTATGGTCTCATATGATGCCTGAGCACCATTGGTCTTTATAATGGGAAACTGTAACCCTAATCCTATACAGTGAGGAAACAGATGACAGTTTAGATACAGTACCATTTAATACATAACAACAATGTTTACAAGAGGTATGAACATGAGAACACACAGAAATTCTTGATAACGTCACCTCTAAGGGTCACAAACATAAGTCTTAACGGAACCAATAAACAATCACGTCCGTCGTTAATCGTTCTGAGTCCCCACTTTATCAACCCAAGCCCCTAATACATAGTTTAAGAAAGGAGAGCAGGAATACCCCTATAACGAAACGAAACGCGAAACTTTTTTTTCTATTTAGTTCAATACTGTCAGAGGCCTCCTATTTGGTAAGTGAAGAGGGTGGTCAAATGTGCCGAATTAAACACATGCGTCCACTACACTTCCATAAATGGTATAAATCGCCATCATATTCCTCGATCGGCTGCACATAACGTACATATTCTTCTTACCTTCTCCGTCGGCAAGCCAGTTCGCTATTAACCTTCTTATTATATCCTTGAAGACCAGTCTTACTCACGACGATCCGTATAGAAGATGCCTCCCACAAGACGTCATAGTTATCCCACTGCAGGCAATATGGGATAAACAAATGTCAGGACGTCTTATTTAGTAGTGACGTCCGATGTCCGACGTCCTCCTGCAATAACTCAGGCAGTTTTCCTCAGAGCACCTGTCTCTATTACTCGTCGTTTTGCCGCACCGTCGCTCCGCCATTTATATAACCATAGTTCTCTCCCCACTCTCTCCCTCCTATCCGCCTCGCCTCCAGTCCCAAGATGGAAGTCAAGGGAGTGGAGAGAGGGGAACGTCGAGACCTTGCGGTCAAATGTACACAGGGAAGACAACTAGCACATAAAACCAGTGGAGGGCACAAACAGTCTTTCCAAGGGCACAAAACAGCAACAAGCACTAAGGGAAATATTTATAGGTTCATGATTTTTTTGCAATGACTGTGTATTTGTTGTATATCTGAAGACAAAAATGTAGTAATATGTATTTGAAATATTGCAAAAGCATGAGAGAGTGATTATATTAGCCTGTTAAAACATCTTCTTACTAAACAATGTAGATTATAATTTTTTTTTTCCAGGACTGCAGCAGGCTGCAGCTGTTGGCCGTGCAATCATGGAATTGATAGTAGACGGGGGCTTCCAGACCATTGATCTGACACGCTTTGGTTTCGAAAGACTCCTTACTAAAGAACCTCTACTAGAGAAGAATATCATCTAATGATTTTTGTACTGTACTGTTAACATGAAATGACAATTTTATGCTAGATTTGCACAATCCAATTATCCTAGTGACCATAAATAAATTCAAAACACGGAAGCTGGTCAATGTCATCTGTGCTTTCACCTTAATTTTTACCTCATTTATCATTGAACTCTAGCAGCTTAAGTAATTATTATTGTATAATATATGACGGTATTTTGTAATGTTTAGGCAGCTTATTTTTATCAAAAAAGTGATAGCAAAAAACAAGGTATTTGATTTGTAAATTGTGTAAATGCGTTACTTGATTTCTTGAGATGCCAAAGTTGGCAACAAAAAGTGTTATGACAAGATGGTGGTCGGTAATGAACATTGTTAATGATCAACAAACTTTTGTGTTAATTTTTTGTGTTTCAAGTGTAAAAATGCTTATTAATATGCTATGCCCAGGCCTACATTGGTGTAGTAGGTTCTTTTCAACAGTGAAAACTTGACACAACATGAAATTATTTAAGAGGTCTTGTTGGTATACAATATCGAAAACCTGAAGGAATCACTTAACGGTAAGTGTACATGTGATGTATTGCATTGCGGTTTCTAATTTGAAATGATTTCATTTGCTATGATGAGATTGAAAGGCAATTTTTCCGAGTTTGTAGCATTTCAGGTATAATGAACTAAATGTAGACATTCCCCTTAAAGTTATCTAGTGTAAATATTTGAACTATGCAATTTACCAGACCATTAAAGATTTCTTTTCAAGTTGCTAACTAATAAAACGCATGTGATTCTACTGAACACGTATTTCCATTTTCAATATCTGTTATCAGAGAAGTCGCTAACAGAAATATTAACCAACGAAAAATATTAATGCAAAATACAAATCTGTATAAGCGGTTAATGAAAATTAAATTTGCCCATTCAAACGAGACATGAAAACTTGGCATTCATTCTTGCAGTACAGACCTACCTGCAAATCCGTACATGAAAGGAATGTTTTGACCATTTGTACAGAAAGTGTAAGTTTCTTAGTATTATAAGACAAAAATTAAAAACAAAAAGATATATGTTATTGCGCAAACAGCACGCATGAATACAATTTTTTAAAACTACTATGCTCTATGCGGCAAAAATAAGTTTTTACTGCATAACATTGTACATAATATCCAACAAAAACTTTGTTATTTATACATTAGACAAATTTTACAGTTCCAACGTAAAATTTAACTAAATTCGCCAAAATCGAGCAGCATGTTATGTAAACAACTCGGAGCACAGAAATATTTATAAATTATACCAAAAAACTACTTTTGGCGCGAGATATTTCACTGCCACATGAAGACAATTTCTGCATGTACAATCAATGATCCGAGTGGCAGTGAGCAGTAATATGACAGCCGTCCTACGGTGTAGCCAAGTAACATGCCCGTAAAATTAAAGTCAGCAGAATTTGTTAAGTGAACGGGAAGTGCTTATGGCGTATTCCAATTGACTGCTACAGGGGCGCAGCCGGTGCACCCCAAAAACTGAAAATATGCAACAGTCACATGATTGCCCGCAACGAGTGCGTATTGTTTATGCTCCAACAATTGGAACACGCTACATTTACTGTGCAAAACATTTGTGGCAACAAATTACTTGAAACACAAAATCCTTTAACCCTAGGTACTCCAAAGCAGCCAAAATTTAATCCTACGAAATTTGAGAGGTTACTTTACAAATATTTTTCTTCTTGATCAATCGGTAAATAGATGCGCGGATGACTAAGTCGTACTAACCTTACTATAGTTTCAATAACGAACACAGTTATTAATATAATCACAGCAAGTTTGCATCACATACACTTATTTGCATTTTTAAAGGTCCGGACAGTCATATAATTGCGTAATTTCCCCCACTTTGTTTACACAATCACAGGTAGCTGCCATAATTGCACTCATTTGCCCCACCGTCTCTCGAGACGGTGTGGTAAAAACTGCTCCCGGTGCTCACCCAGCGAGTGCAACTCTCAATTAGAGTACGAAAAACCGAATGCTCCCAACGGGAGTTTCGGTAATTGGAATACGCGCAACTCGACCAGTGCGCACCGCGAGCAGTCCAGAGCGGGTACTGGAATACGCCATTAGTGAATCACAAATTAAGGTAAGTGGCGTTAGCGATCCGTAACTTTAAATTACTGGCTGTAACTAAAGGTCCTTTACCACGATGGAATTTTCCTTGGAATATTCCATGGAAGCTCGCATGACTGCCAGTGTGGATGATTCTGTGGAAGGTGTAACAGAGTTGTGGCCGTTTTCATGGAAGTTTTGTTAATCTGTCACGTGAAATTTTCTGTGGAGGGCTTGCTGTAAGATTAAAATATTAGTCAATCAGAAGCAAGTGTTCCTGCGCGCTAGTTCAGGCAATGTTTTGAAAACCTAAACAATAATGTTTTCGGTAGAAGAAAT
Source organism: Medauroidea extradentata (assembly GCA_003012365.1). Lineage (NCBI taxonomy): Eukaryota > Metazoa > Arthropoda > Insecta > Phasmatodea > Phasmatidae > Medauroidea > Medauroidea extradentata. The sequence continues at coordinate 15,101 of PNEQ01034268.1, forward strand.
TACAACATTATGCGAAAATATATTTTAAAAAAATTGTGTTCATTGAATACAAAATGTATATCTATCATCTTTAACAAATATACGAGAAGCAATTTGAGAAAACGTCCTGGGACGAGGGACGACTTGTGAGGATTGTAATATAAAACTCGTTTTTCTGAGAGAGGTGTATTTTGTGCCCGTCTGTAATCATTACAATGAATTTTGAATTTGTGAATTCTATCACTTTCCGAAAGAAAGCAATACAAAGACGACGTGAACATAGCACAAAATGTAAATTATTGGTACATAACCTAAACTGTCTTGACTTGCAAGTGTTTATAGCAGAGTCGGGAGTAGTACTATTTGGTAGTGTATCTCGATAAGTAGGCCAAGTTACAGAGTAAAATATACTTTATGAAAATACATCGTATTAAACCAAAATGTTTTCCTCCTCAGTTATTTAGCCCAGAAATGTAGTTTAGACGTTCACCAAGCTACACAAGTGTAGGCCTGTACTTTCAATACCACAAATTCCCTCTCCATGGCGATGACCCTGCCATTATGTCAGAGTTATTATAATAATTAAATATTTTACATTTGCAATTGTGTAACAACTTAGTGGCAAACTATAACTTGTACCTCCACCTCCATTTACAAATCCCCCTCTGCAGCAGCATATTCCAATACTGGAGTAACCATCGCGCAATTTGCCTTTCCCTTCACTTCAACACTAACTCCCTTCAACATCTTTCCCAGCAGCCCTAAAGCCCTTCTTCCCTTCTTAACCACCCTGCCCACTTGCTTTGTCCCGCTTAGATAAGCCTGTATCACAACACCTAGAAACTTTTATTCTGTGGTTTCCTCTATTTCCTGCCCTCTCATCTGTATACCTCTACTCACCACTGCCTTCCTAACAGTCATCCTATAACTTGTTCCTTCCACCCACAAACCTACCTTACGCTAGTTATTGGAAGTCAGATGTATTACAAAATTTACAGCAGGATGGTTTAGATTTGTATTTTCACACTGATAGGTACAACATTAGTAGTGTAACTTCACCCTACATGAAAAGTTGTCTGAAAGTACAATACAATACACATTTAAGTAAATGACGCTGAAGAAGGTATTTTTTTGGGAAATGGTACTGGAATGGTAGTTGATTTTTATTAGTATTATTTTATTCTTGGTTTTTGCACTGACATCACGATTTCTGAAATTGTTTGATTAATACAATATGAAGAGACATACTTTATGAAAATGCCTGGTATAAGCTTTATAAAAATGTACACTGCAGTAGATTTCTTCAGTGTTGATAGACATTGGGCTTTCAAGTGGGATTATGCCTGTGACTCGCCAGCAGGCTCAATGATATAAAGCCCCAAAAATAACTTGTTTACCGTACCTGCATGTAAGATAAAACATATATAGTCGAGGTATGAACACTATTCCATATTTCAGTAACTGTGTACATTTATAATGTCAAACTACTTATTTATCAAATACAGTAATACAACTAGTGCTTAACAATAACCTAGCTTGCTTACAGTGCCTGTACGTTGTAAGCATGTAGAGCTATGTGGGAATGTAAATTCTTTTCTAATCAAACTACCAAATTAACATTACAGAGTAGGCCTAATCATAACAACCACAAAAGTTTATACTGTAGTATTGTAAAACCATACACTGAGACAGTGTGCTGCATTATAGCAATGCAAGAAACAAATGGGATATTCCCGAGATCATAACTGAACTGTACAAAAATAAAATCCACAAATATGTTAACAAAAATATTCGTATATTGCAATCACCAAGCAAACATGGTATGGCACAGTTATCAAGTGTCAAAACTTAAGCCCCATAATTTAACTAACAGAGGCGAGGTCAAACCCGAAGAATGGTAACTCACTCGGCATGCCGTCAGCGATACAAAGCAGGATACAATTTAAAGTTACAAGGATATTAAACGTTACAAGAGAAAATACGCACGACGTACCAAAACGCCGGAAACCTTAGGCTGTAACAAAATTAGAAAAAGCAACCTCTTACAGTAACAAATAATGCCGTTCGACGGCACGACGAGTGAGTCCCATATTTTCGAGAAGGGTGATCAGAAGCAAAGCACTGCCAGAAGAAGAGTGTCTGCTCCGGCCAAGGCCGCGAACCTCGGCAGGAAGGAAGGGGTAGGCGGGGAAGGGGTAACCAGATGGAAGGGAACCCGAGAATCGCCGAGAGGGCCCGAAGATCGCCGAAGGGAAGCCCGAAACCAGGCGGAGACAGTTCATGATTTGCTCCACTTACGCTTACACCACACACAGAATAGATGTAAATATAATCCATATGCTGATTATCCGAGCTGGGCTAGCACTAGTACAACCCCTGGCCCTATCAGCAAGTCCAGGGCACTGATGAGAAATCCTCCAATCAGGGCATCTAGGCATAGCCCCTGTCCGCATGGCACCAAAGGCCGATTCTGGAAGATCCCTTATGTCCAAGGCAAAAGAGGGCAGCCGGACAGGGCGGCGTGGGAGCATCCAAAGTTCCAGTCCAAGATTTGACTGAAGAATGGCCCTCTTCGGAGAGCCTGGACCACACCACTCCAGAGATAGGAACAGGTATTAAGACCACGTCGATCCAGGAACATTAAAAAAGGAAACAACAAGAATAGACAATTATAGAAAACAGAAACCCCTAAATTAAATAATTGTTGCAAAATATAGGCTCTCTTGGCCGCATGACTCATAATAGTTTAGAAATGACATACCTTACAGATTGCATGTATCGATAGACTAAGATTATATAAAATCATTCAATACCAACCCTTAAAAGGACTACGTATCAAAACGCACTCTTAGATAAAACAACCGGCCGGTTATTTAATAAACACATACTATAAAACCAAACGAAATACTTAATATACTACATAATTTTATATACGCCTCGCATTAACACCCCTTGCATTAAGAGAACTTGAATCGTCATCACAATTACATCCCAAATTAAGATTAGAGGCTAACTGTATACATAAAAATTACACATATAAAATATGCATACCTAAGAATTTGTACCCTATTAATATACGCCTAATAAATAAGTCCCTCACTAATAATATAAACGTAAACAAAATTATGATCCTAATTAAGAGAAAAGGAAGAGGGTAAACATCGGCTAGCCACACACTCACAAAACAACAGGCCTGACAAACTACATATTTGGACCACACGCAACACTTAACACATAACACTTAACACACACAAAGGAAACACTCAACAAAGCACCTCAAATCGCACAATCCATCACATAACAACCACATCACAACAACACGTAACAACCAAGACTCTTCTCCCGGGAGGAGTATGTCGAAACCGCACGTCAGAAGGGACGGCTAGGACCTCTTCAACAGCATCCAGCATTCCCTCGCCTTCAAATGCGATACATGAGCCTTACGGACGATACGACCAGAAGTGGGATCCGCAAGCAGAACAGTATTGGGACCCAACATTTTCGCGATACTGTAAGGCCCCTGCAAACGGAAGCAGGAGTTTACCGCCAACGTCTTTGACCTTAGACGGCAATACAAAAGACTTACAACAGAACTGCTGATAAACTTGATAATCGTTGGCAACCCGCTGCGCATTCACCCGGGATTGGAGAACCTGCCTGGCCTCAACCAGATTCCCCAACACCTCGTGATCCAGCATTTCTCGCTCCAAGTCGAACAAAGGCAAGGCAGGAGAAGAGAGACCCCAAACATTCAGAAGCGGATGCAACAAATCACGTCCCAGCATCACTATGCTAGGAGGAACCGTGATTGTACCATGGACAGAGGAATTAAATTCCACATTAATCAAGTCCAGATCCTCATCCCAGTCCTTCTAATTTGCATGATATAAGGCAGACATCAAGGATTTTAAATTTCGGTTGAATATTTCTATCAAATTCCCGCAGGGCTCGAAGTATACCGATTAATAGACCCACGAAAACACATATTTCGAAAGGTCGAAGAGACAGAATAGGGCGCGTTATCAGAGACCAAATTGACTGGAGGCCCAAAAATGGACCACACCTGCTCGTTCAGCATTCTCACAATTACTAGATCTTCAAGCTCCTAAAGGCCAACAAAAGAACAAATTTACTAAAACAAAACAATCTAACACCAAAAGGATATACAGATTGCCCTTAGAGGTCTGGATCATAGGACCAAACACATCTAGGTGCAAAGGGCATCTTCAGCAGGCAAAGCGCTGCAGAAGTGCTTTATGCTGCACACTTTCACCTGCCATCGCTGGCCATCGCTGCACTGCAGTGCTTCCGCAGCAGTTGCAACGAAAAAATACTCGCTGCGAGTCTGCTGCAAGCAGACGATTGTTTTGATTTGAAATGGCAAAATGGAGATATCTGTAAATAAATGTTTTGTTTAAGTGTATTATACCAAAATATTAAGGGATGTCAAACTCAACAGTAAAATATTGAATGTGTTGAAATTGTTCTCCATCTGTGCTAATAATACCGTCTTTTCGTAATCTTATTAAATGTTAACTACGTGGGGAAAATAGATGGGCAAGCTTGTGGCTAGTGTAGAAATTGAGGGGAAATATTTGTAAACAAGAAATTGGTGTATTGAGCAACGCTGACAGTATATAGGGATAAATAAGTATTATTTTCAAGCATCGTGCATGAAAATAGATGATCCATACATTAATAAATCCGCGTCTATGTAGGAGACTCGTAGGTTAGATTTGTAAACGTGCTTTCCAAATCTTCAGTACTCGTAGATTGCAAATTCATTAGTTTTCTGCGTATTATTTCAAAAGTGTTCAAAGGTTTACAAGGCTTCATTTAAAGCCTGGGTTCAGAATGTAGAGGACAAGGACGGACTATGTTGACTGTTTTGGTTATAATACAATAGTAAGCCTGCTGTGGTCAACTGTATAAAATAAAACAGTATAGATACAGGCTTACAACTGGGCATTAATCGAGTGGCAAGCACCTCTTGGAATACTTACTTACTCCACCTCACATTCCAGACATTCCCTGAACTACCCCACCCTCATCATTGTCACCAATTCTTCCTAAAATCATTACACTCTCAGACCATTCTGTCTCTTATACTTTGTCCTTCTAACCCCATGAAACTTTCTGCTACTCGTATCTCTAGGCCTGTACAACAACCTAGTTAAGTACTCATTTAACCTTCCCCACCCTCCCGCTCCATTCACCCCTTTATACATCCTGCCCAGCCTTTATAATCTTCTGTCCTTCAGAAGGCTCAACCCAACTCCTTTAACAGTATAAGTGGTCTGAATTTTTTTCTACCCCACTCTCACCTTCCCCATTTATTTGTTATCTTGCTACCATTCTTTGCACCTTTTCCCATACCCTCATCTCCTCTTCCATGTATGAGTACTAAGACTAAAACAGCATACTTCAATAATAGCCTAATCATTGTCCTATAAAGCCTTCTCCTTCACTTCCCCACCAACTTCCTTAAAGATTTTTACCAGCATAACAATAGGTCGTTCGGAATAAAGTGAGCACTAAAAACTTAACCTTTGAAAAATATCACTAGACGTTACTTCGTATAATTCAACTGTACGTGTGGTCTCCTTACTGGTTGTAAGGTTGGCAGCGAAATTACGTAATAGAGTTCCGTTTATTTTCCTATTTAAATACAGCTATACTGAAACAAAATCAACCAAAATAGATATACTAACTGTATTCTGTACAATTAATATATATATATATTTTTTATCAAACTTTATACGTACCTACCGACTGCACAATTTATCTTACACACGCAATCATCACTTCACGTGTCCAGAGAGGTTAGACATCTCCCGTCGTTAGCCGTTACGTGCAGAAAGATATGAATTGGCTGAAAATAGATCATTAACAGGGCTTATTTTAGTGCTCACTTTATCCTGAACCGCATATAAGGCCCTTTTCCCCTTTGATACTGCTCTCTGCTTTCATATTCTGTACCAGAATCATCACCCCCAAGTACTTGTGTTCTGAAGCTATCCCTATCTCCTGCCATTTGTACATGCAGTAATATAGGGGCGTCATTTCAGGTTTTTCCAGGGGAGGGGGAGCAAGATTTTGTTTTCTGACGACAGTGACCTCGTTGCATCTTTTTTATTGTTTAAGCATAGCCCCAAATGACGCCCCTGCTTGCTCTCTTCCATCTGGACCTACTATGCCTTCCAAATATTTATTTTCATTTATTCCTCTCTGTCCACCCACTCGCTCAATATCCTCTTGTAACTAATTCTGCCCTCCCTATACATAATCATATGTAAACAGCCTCATTTTACCAGTCACCATTGCCACCAGAACACTCACTGTAATAGCAAAAAACACAGGGGCCCAGCACACTATCATATGGAACTTTTAATGTAACCTCCCTTCCCCCGCTTTCACACTCTCATGTTCGTCCCTTCAGGAAGTATATTGAGCCAACCTGCCCCTTGCTGTCCAGTTTCCATACCAGTGTTCCAAGAGGTAGCATATCAAAGGTCTTTTCAAAATATATAAAGCAGGAAACCCCTTGCTTCCCCTCATCAACCACCTGCACTGAATCCTCCAGTAGCCCTGCCAGCTGCATCTCTCTTAAGGGTGTGTCAACTAGTTTTTTTCAGACTGGTGACAACTCCTATTTTTTAACCAAAAGCTTTGAAAAAATTTGAGTCAATGCGCAGTCACATGATGCACAATACTGTGGATGCGTTTTTAAAAATAATGTACCATTCGTCAGCAAAAAAATATTTTGTGTATTTTCATGACAAAAACGTGGTACTTAGAGTGATGAAATATAAAAAATCGTTCAGTACATTTCTACCAAAAAATTAAGCTACAAATTATAAAATATAAGTGTCAAAACTGTGGAGCAAAATTTTTATGATTATTAGGTAGCAATAAAAAAATATTTTCAAAATCACTGCAAAACTCGGTAACAAGGTCTTAAAACTGTGCTAGTACTATTGTAGGTGCACATTGCAATGATTAACACAGAGGCCAAGATGGTTTGTATTTCAGTTTTATGCATAACTAAGTTTACAGCTCTGTTACTAATTTGTGTGGAATAAATATTAACCTACTTTCCCTGTGGCAAAAAAAAAAAAAAAAAAACTAAAACTTATCACAAATTGTCTTTTTTATAATCACAAATTTTTTTTTATAAGTCAAATGTTATCTGGCAACTCACAACAAAGTTAAGTAAAGATGAGAACATAAACAATAATCTATCTGCATAATTTGGCAAAACATGACAGAGAAAAATGAATTTGAACTAGGCAACTAACAGAAATAACTTGACACTTGCAATTGCATAAACACCTTGTGGTAATTTCATCCTACCCCATCACTTACTTCTCAGGCCCTTCCTAACACTTCTAACCTGCTTCACTGGAAACAACTCCACAATTAAATTTCACTCAATCACCTACACCCAATGCATAGACTGCCAACCCCGTTCCACTTTTCTCCAAACACAAATTTCCACGACAAAGTTGCAAAAATGTAAATTATTCTGTAACATTTCAGCTTAGTGTATGGAAGGTACAGAGTTTAAACATTGAAATCTATAACCAAATAAACCATCATTAAAAAACTCACCAACATAACATTAAATTTGCAATTAGGCTATAGCCAGGTAGCAGTTGTCTTCCATAGCTTCATCGCAAGGGTCCCAACCTATGTAATGCCCTCTCACCAGCATGGACTGTCTCCTCCTCTCCATCCTCCAAACCCTTTGGACCGTCAGAATTGTTTCTTCATTGTTTCTTCTACTTCTGCCTACATTCCTTTAATCAACATCCTCGAAAACCTCTGGAACATCAGAATTGTTCCTTCTACCTCTGCCTACATTCCTTTAGTCAACCTCACCTTCAACTTAACCCCCCCCCCCCTTCCCATCCTCATTTAATACTCTAAAGAGTCTGACGAGTCTCTCAACCCTTGTCCTTTCCTTCAGGGAATGGCAGACCATCTCCTTCAGAGATGGCTTAAAATTGGCTTCATCTTCTCTGACCTGCTCCTTTCATCTCCACCTGCCCTTAACCCTTTCTAGTTCTGCCACCTCCATTTCCATGTGTGGATCCCATAACGATGCAGCACATTCTAGCATTAGATCAACCATAGTGCCATACATCTTCTCCTTCACCTCAGGGTTAACTCTGTACAGAACCCTTTCCTACACACCCAGAACCATCTCCCATTATAAACTACTCTCTGTACTTGTTTCCACCCAAGATGATCTTGTAACACCACCCCAAGGTAGTTCTACTCAGAGACAGTCCCTATCTCTTGATCTTCCCAATTTGAAAACGTCCCTTTTCTTTTGCTTTGTAAATCTTACTACCTTTGTATTTTTCAGATTAATCTTTATTTTGTTTCTGATGGTCCACCTTGTTTGCTCCATATCCTTCTGTAACGTGACTGTTGCACCAGCAAAATGTGTTAAAGTTTGTAATTTTTTCACTCGGACCAATATTGTACTTACCTGTTATTTCGAAATTGTCAAAAATGGAAATAATTTACCAAACCAACTTTGAATATGCCTAAGACACACTACCAGCTGCACCTGCAAGGTGTGTGCAGGAAATATTTGTACTCCAATGTTCTTCAACCAAGAAACATAATTTAATTTGACAAGCGTATTACAGTGGACCGCTGAATACATCAGTAGAATGAAAGATTTCTGCTTATTCGTTTTTATTAGGCATGCCTACATTACGTTTGTATGTTATGTTAGGTTTTTTCAACTGAACGGTTGAAAATCAGTTACTGGTACAGTGATGTTAAAAAAACATGCACAGCTAGCCCATAAACAGTTCACATTGTAACTGACACTGAAAGTTAATAGAACTTTATTTTCTAACATCACACAAGCATTATATGCATTATAAACGTCAGCCTTACAGTTAACTGCTGCACTACACACTTGGCGACAATGCTTGTCGCATCGCAGAATGTGTGTATCTACATTATTGTTGGTACTGTATTACTCTCACTGGAACACTACTCCTATTAATTTTGCTTACTTATGAAATGTGTGTACCAGTTACACATTTTTGCATGTGATTTAGCACAGTTTCTTCTTGAGAAAATAATAAATTATATTGTGTATGTATTATAGTTACATACTTGCCAACTTGTACGATTTACCCGTACAATGTACGGGAAATCATGCGATTGTACGATTGTACGGGCATATAAGACATTTTACTGGTTTTTTGCCAAAAAACCGGAACTTAAAATAATCTGGGAATGATGTTTTTATTGACAATAATGGGAGCAAGTCAGTCCGTTATAGAGTGAAAGAGAGTGTTATCCGA
>PNEQ01034269.1:0-24315 GCA_003012365.1 Medauroidea extradentata
TCAGCTACTAAGTGTTGACTGTCTCCACATTCATAGCATCTCCTGATAGGTCTGTTGACATAAGTTGTTCTCGATGCGCCGAAAGACGTTTCTTCTTCTTGTGTTTCTTGCAAATTACTTGCATTTCTCCTTGATGTGCTGAAAGATGCTGCTTCATCTTCTTTGTTGTCTTTAACGTGACTCGCCTTTAGTTCCGCATCGAGTAACCTTGATTTCACAAACTCGAGTGTGAGTTCAGTGTCCAAAGCCTCCAACACTGTCACAACTTTTTCATATTGATTTGGTATAGTTAACAATAAATGACATACGAGATCATCTTGTTCCAAGGTCGAGCCCATTGCTTCTAAATCTCTCACCGAACAGTCGAATTTATTAAAGTGTTCTTGTAATGACGTCGTACACTTTAAGGTGAGCAGTTTCTTGCGCACAAAAAGTTTTGAAATCGCACTCTTTCTTTCGAAAACATTGCTCAGTGAGGATAACATCTTAAATGCTGTCTTCGCATCTCTCACATAGTCAAGTTGCCGGTCCGTAACGCATTTAATTATTACATTCCTAGCCTTACGATCCAAATCCGTTGCAGTTTCCAACTCCTTACCCTCTTTGCTCTTCCATGTTTCATCTTCGACAGTTCCTCTGAGTCCTTTTTCATCTAACAGGGCCAAAACACGAAACTTCCAATTTCGAAAATTAGTGTCAGTTAATTGGGGAAATTGACAAATGCTTGTGCTCGCCGCCATAAGCTTCGCCATTCTTCTCTGACTTTTGTAAACAACTCCCGACTCCCGGATCCCGTTAATTTACCACATATTCAACACACGTTTGCTGAACTTTGCATTCCTAATGTTTGCACTGGCGATCTGGGCCCATAACCTGTTAATTTTATACTGGTTAATAACAATACTTCACACTTAATACCGTAGCAGATTCCATATCTTTATTACTATCCTGAAATATACACACCATAGAAAAAATAATACAAACAAACATTGTACCATAAACAAAAGCACTACATATTTCACAACACCTTCCATAGCATGAATAAACAAAACAAACGACAGCTAGAGTCCAAAGAGAATAGGTACATTATTATTACACAAATTAAAAAAATTTTATAAAACACTCACTACATAAGCCACTAGCACCCCATGAAGCACTTTTACTCGCATGTATCAGTTGTACTGCACCCTGCCAAATTCTCCCTGAACATGCACAGCTACCGCCGCGAAAACACGTGTTATAACCATGACAGTTTTTCTACAACAAAATTTGCTGCCTAAAGAACTGTTGCGCAACGTATTAGCACTGCTTTCAACAGTTAATTCTAGGAACGCTATTTTCACATAAACACATATAATGGCGGAGACATTCAACACGGTAGTCCGACTTGGAATTTGGACGAAAAACTGCAAATTTCAAAGTAAGTAAACTGCAATTTTCTTTATGCACGACTACTTTTCATCGCTGTAGAAACAATTTTTATTAATACACTTTACCTGTAACACCAATAGTTTAGCCGCTACACACTGAGTAGTGATTCTTGATATTTACCAAATAACAATACAACTGTTATTTGTTGGAATAAAGAAAAACCCTTATTCATTTGCCGCAACTTTATTACTGTCGTCCAAGGTTACTTGGAAAATATAATATTGTCCCCATCAAACATGCCATCAAAAGTAAACTGTGCAATACACAGCGATATGTTCGCCATAAAATCCAGCAGACGATTTGCTCCTACTTGCTCTCGCAACTCTTCCTCGAGAAGGTAAACTCAAAGAGCGTGCTCTTTTTGACCGAGAAGCATCTTGATCTCACGAGTAAAGGTACGCACGCACTACAGCGTCACGGCAAGGTCAGACGGCCGTCACAGAAAAAAAATATTTAACAGACGATCGGGAGATTCGGCCGCCCGACAGAAAGTTCGAGCGAGGGAATTACAAGACAGTGTGCTGCGTGCCGTGCCGCCCGCCCCATTGCAGTGGCCCACGAGATACTGCCCAAAAATTTGTGCCGTCCGAAACCGCCGGTACCGCCGGGTGGATCGGAATATTTCCAGATTTCCCGTCCGTATGTCCGTCCTTGCCGTGACGCCGAAGTGCGCGCGTACCTAAAAACACTCTTTCGCTATAGTAGGTTTGTTTCACTCGGCCTCTCTCAGGAGCTGGAAGAGTTAGGTCAAGTTGACCCAGGTTAACCCAGGTCAAAAAGAGTTGACAACTCTCGGAGGAGCGAGGAAAACGCCCTATAGTGTTGATTTTATGGTGGAACTAGCAGACATATTTAGAAATTTTAATAAACAAGAATCATAAGGTGATAAAGTTCCTACAGCTGCACCAAATAATGCACTATAAATTATAAAGTGCCTTCTATTGAAATTATGAGAAGTTAGAAAAATACACTGTACTAAACTTAATTGGGCTGAGGAATAATAATAATTCGTATGTATCTATTCATTATTCCGTTGAATTACATTAAGTACATAACAGAACAGTAGCATAGGAATTCGTCAAGTTTACAGGAATTAAATCCTATGTACAAGAAATATAATACAAACCCTCATTGAATATTCAGTATAAGTACACCAGGTGATATACAAGTCCAACATCAAGGAGAATAATAACTTAACGATTTTTAATAACTTCAATTACTAACCACAAAGAAGAAAAATTCGTGAAAGGAACTCATCATTTATGGGTAATAAACACATTCTGCAAATATTAACCAATTTTTGCGAACTGTTTTTAGAGGTTAACAACTACATGCAAACAACACCATAACATAAAACTTTTATTGGTTAGAATAAAAAAATCCTTATTCAGCTGCCGCAGGTTTACTGTCGTCAACCATGTCTGAAATAATTCTTATTTTCTCTATTTTCAAACACGTCAGCGAAAGTAAACTGCGCAGTCAACAGCAGTATGCTCGCCGTAACATCTAGCTGACGATTTGCTCCTACTTGCCCTCGCAACTCTTCCTCGCGAGGAGGAGCTAAAAGGGCATGCTCTTTGTGACCTGGGAGCATCTTGACCTGACGAATAAAACACCCTGCGCCTAGGAGTGCTCCGAGAGCTGCAAGAGCACAAAGAGTCGCCAGGTCAAGGCCGAGTAAAACAAACCTCTTGTTTCCGGTGAGTAAAACGCTTAAGGTGGATTCACACGGTCGCCGACAACGCCGAACAGACAGAGCGGAAAATGCTCTCTGCCAATCAGAATGCTTATTTGCTTTTCCGCGTTGTATGCGTACCCTGCGCCGAAAATATTGGGGTCAATCTCAACTTTTTCGGCATGCGGAACGCAGACAACGCGGATTTTACCCAGAGTCAACTCTGAGTGAATTGAGACACGGCTTTAGTAGCCGCCGTCGTGGACGGTTCTGTTTTTTCGATCCTGTGTCGGGAATTCGGCACATTACGTGTTTGTGATGTCCTGGAAGTTTCTGGAGTTTGATAGTGTTTTCTCTTCATGGATATTGGTTCTAATTATTGACTCGTTTCGTGTATTGATTGGAGTTATTGGCCGTGGGCGAAGCTTGAGGCCACTTTTCATGTTAAAAAAAAATTACCCAGAGTTCAGTGCTGTTTGTTGATTATTTTGCTAACCGAGAGAACGACCATAACGAACCAATCGTAGTGTTTTACAAATACATTTACTGCGATATAAATTTCAGTAAAATCACATTTTTAATATTGAGTGTATGTTTGTCGTATTATTTTAAGGAAGTCTCGCTTAAATCTCCGCCGACGTTTAGTTACGAAAGTATTTTGTTGACAAGACTTGTGTAATATATTTGTGCAGAATTAAACCCAATAATATTTGAAGGATGCAGTAAAGTGTACAATACTACTATCAACAGAAAATCACAAAAATATTTTTATGGTTTCGGTTCAAACGAATGGTGCTTGTAGTGCATGCTGCTAATGTGAAGAAAGTTCTACCAGCGAGTTAAATGTTTCCGTTATTAAAATTTTTCTGCTACAATCTTATTTTTGTACGAGAGAAGAAGGGTTAGGCGGGGGTACAACATTGTATTTTCGAGCTTCTTAACTGCTCTAGACAAGTATTTTAGCAGTTCTTTCAATATGTAACAATGCAGTACTGAAAATTCCGGAATGTGTGTGTTCAAGGCATATCATTTCCAATGGTCAAAGTCACGATTATGTATTTATAAGTGAACAGTAGACCTATTAAAAACAATAACTTCGTGTACCTTGGCCCATGGTTCATTGTAGGGTTAATAGTAAAGAATGACATTTCGTAAACCGGTTATAAGATTAAGATAGCCTTCCTGCAACTGGGCTGTCCTGTGACAAGGTATTTTTACCCTTAATTTGTCTTGGCCTCCCATTTCAGTCAGCCTGTTACTAGCTTACTCACCATCTCCCTAAATCCCTTCACCTTGCATACGCCTGTTTCTTTCATTCCACTCTTTTACAGTTCAGTTTACAACAATGACCCTCTCTTCCCCAATAAAGTTCTGCTAGAACCTTGTTTCCCAATTGTGCCTACCCTCTTGTTCCTCTCCTGCAGTTTGCCCCATTTCAGTGTCTTCACCGTTACTGATGGTCTGTATCCTTCCTCTCCCTCCCTCACCTCGTATTCCTTGTCCACCAACTATTAAGAATAAATCTAACTGTCTTTCTGTACACCCTCTTCATCTCCACTCCCAAGTATGGATCTCAGATTGCCACAGCATACATATTATAGGCCTATTTCTTAATCTCCTTATTTGTGTACTGTAGTATCCTTTTTTTAATCCTTACTCCAAAAATTAAAGTACATAATCTTTCAGCAATAAATATGCACTTCATCTCATACCTAATATATTTTAGGACATTAAGGAATTCAGAAGCATCTAATGTACATGCAACAGGTACTTACCCAAAGGGACGATAATAGGTGAACTTACATTTCTTGTTATATTTGAGTAACCAGTGCAAATTGAACAAAGCAAGATGATCTCACACCAGTAGTAGAAGTCAAAACCAGAAATACTAGTGCTAGACTTCAAATCACCAGCAATGGATAATTGCGCTGAAAGTACTGTACTACAATGCCTATCAACCTAAGTTACTTCAGATAACTGCTGCAAGCAAAGCAGCGACCACATATCGTTACAGCCCAGAAATTACACGATATATATACAGCCCAGAAAATACACAATATTTATATATATTTTAATATATCACATAGGTAAGGTGTTTAGATGTATGGTAGTTGCAAATTTTTGAAGCAATAAATATATGTAATGATAATATTTTTTAAGTTGTGTGAAGTGCAAAACTTAAACCTACTCTTTGCTCTTAAGCTACAGGGTGTCTGGTCAGTGTTATACTCCTGGTATTACAGTCAGACCTGATGAGAGGGTGTTGTGTGCATTGTTGCAACTGCGCTCAGCAGGCCCTTGGGTGAGTAGGGAAGTGGGTGGTACTGGAGCATCTTGAGATACAGTGCTTTGATTATTATATTGCAACACTTTGTGTGTTTATATTTTACTACAGCATATGTTTATAACATGTAATCACAACAATCAATGGCTCATAACCTTGGAAAAATTTAAGGCCTTCTTCTTCGAACTGTTGAAACATGGATTGGTAGTGGGCCGAGGTCACCATGTCAACGGGTTCCGAGAAGACTCTTGACGGGCCTGGTTACAGTGCCAGACCTATTAATATTTTATATCCTTTGAAGAAAATGGGTTAGTGGAATGGAGGTTATAAGGAAAAAATTAGTCAAATAGGAAGAAGAATTTAAAAATAAAAAGACCCCTGACATATATATATATATTATTTTTAAATATCACATTAACATGCACATTTTATGCAAGTAAGCGCGCACACACACACACACACACCTGCTGAAATCAGAGCTACTCCAGCCTCAGAAGCAGATTTGCACCCCTGGAACTGGTTTACTGTAAATTTTATTGGTCATAATTAGATGATTTACAACTTCTATGTCAGCATGAAAAACTAGTAAGGAAGCATTATAAATGAAATTAGTATTGTCAGCTTTAATAAGAACTTTTAAAACAGTCTTGTAAGAAAAATAATTTAAAAAAAAAATGTATCTTTAAAAGTGTAATGAAATTTACATATAAAGTTCATTACGTACATTGATACATTTTTATTAACAAGTATTAGAAATATACATGTCACCTGAAGTGGGGGAGTAAGGGAAACTTCAAAAGTGCTTGCTTTATTGACAGGGTCAATTAAATTAATTGAAAGATGATGTTGCATGTTAAATTTAAATTGTACAACATTTTATCATATTCCTTATTGTTTATGCAGACTGTATTCCACAGACAGCCTGTAGAATCTTGCCATGTTATCTTGTAATACCTAATTTCATGCATCTGAATAAATGAACACAACATTATTTTATTTGATATAGTTAGGCCAATTGGTGTAAATTATGGGTCCGCAAGCAACACAGTGTTGGACATGTAAAGCAATAGGGCTGAAATAGCCTTTGTTTTTGTTTATTGTGATTTATGAGAGTGTTAATTAAACCTTTCGCAGGATTCATGTGCGTTATTATATATCACGCTGAGCAGATAGAGCTGAAGGAGCCAACAGCTATTCAGAGCACTAGATTTTTTGGGTTAACGGTAAAGTTTGATAATAAATAAATCCCAACGTTATGTTTATTTTCTAAGCAGGAATTACAATGTTAGGCTATCCATTATTCATTACTAAGATATTGTCTTTTTTATAAGTAGATCGTAACGTACCAAGAGTGCTGTACAATAAGAGGGATAGGCCAAAAATTATCTTTATTGTATATTGTTTAATTCACAATAATAAATATGCAAAGATGAAAAGTAAATTAAAAAAACAAGACTGAAAAAACCCAGTATTAACGAATAATATTTGCTGCCAAAGTTTGTTGTAAAATTCTATAGAATACTATTTAAAAAAAATATTTTGTCAGTATTACAGGTATTTTTTTTTAAATTAAAAATTTGTAAATGTTTAATTATTAACGTGAGCGGGGGTCGTGATTAGGTGTTGTTTGCCCGGTGCGCCAGCCCGTTAAGAGAGAAAGGGCACTCATGAGAGCAGAGACTCTAGGTTTCAGGGCCACGTGGCCGACGGCCGTGGCATTGCAAGAACACTCCCTACTCTACGTCGCTAAGTTACTTACGCAGAGGAATCTTATGGCATTCCCCACGCCCATAGCACTAAGGTAGAAAGGTACACACATAAAACACACTGTAGGTATAGCACTGGAATGCGGGTTGAAGGGGCCCGCGCCCTGAGGGCCGTGAAGCGGCAAGCAATAAATACGAACCTGTAGTTGGAAACGTATTTATTAGAAAAGCTCCATGCTCCAATAATACACACACTGGTTGCGCAATATGCGGATCCGGCCCTAAGCCCGGCCGGTGGGCGATGCTGTAAAGTGAAAATTCACCGCGCGGGCGAAAAAATAGAAATTAAGTCACGCTCCTGGGCGACGAGTTGCAGGGGTGAACGGTACACCTCCGGGCCAGCAAAGTTAAATAAAATGTTCCAGATGAAAATATGACTATTGATACACTACTGATTAACACAAAGTCTTGAAGGGCCCGGAGTGACGAGCACGTCGACCGCCCCGGTCCGCCGCGTAATGCCAACTGGCGAGTCCTTCCCGCGTGCATGACGTGCCGCCAAAGCGTGGGAAGCACTCGCCGAAAAACACAAAATCACTAAATTAAACAAGGGCAAAGGCCCAAAACACTCACAATAATACAGCTTGAAGGTTAGAGTCCCAAATTTGAATAACGGGCTAGTTTATAGAGTGTTTACGTAAATTAAAGTTACGTGAATTTTTGAACCACAAGACACTTAAAGAAATAGACACTGAACTTTTACGTTAATTGAATAATAATAATTATGACACAACACTGGTAATTACTGATTAACTAAAACATAGAAATGTTTGGGGGAGAACACGTGCAGATATTTGGGCAGTGAAGTTGGCTGCGCGGGCGAGTCCAACTTGCCGCGAGGTGCAGGGGTGTATTACTGGGTTTAAGGTTAAATACGAAAAGGCTTAAAAGAGACACAGTACACATGGAACAGACTTACTCCTGGCCTTTGTATATTATTGCCTGCTAAATGGCGAAACTCCCATTGACGGAGCAAGCACGGGAGTGCTATTACGAAGTTTTAACTTTAACGTTAATTTGCGTCGCTTCTCGTCAAGGGGGCACATTCCTACCATTTAATGGCAGTTCTTTGGGGCCGACGCACGCACTGGTGGCACCCGGCATCGCCGGGGGGTGTCTGGACGCCGCTACCTCGTGTGCCCACGTGCCGGGTGCGTTCTCACATGTCGTGGCTGTACGGGCGCTCGGCCCGTTCCGTAATGGTGGCTTGATGCGCACGACGGGCTCAGAGAGTGGGAGTTGCGGAACGACCCGCGTCAATATAAAAAGGATGTAATATATAATTAACATTCATGCCCGTTCATTAAGATTTACAAGATATTTACTGTACTGTACTGCACAGAAAAAAAAGAACACCCTAAGGAAACAGTTTTTGCCATAATTTTTTAAGCAAATATTTTGCAATGGTGTAACCTCTGGAACATGTGTTAATGTTACATGATTACTTCTTCGTAAATACTTCACCAAAAACACATCACACTCGTACACATAGCAAAAAATCATCCATTCTGACATTAAAATTTATGTAATTTCAATTGACGTTTACAAATTTATATGCCATACCTACTTTTGAAATGTCCAGGTCAGTTTACGTATATTTATAGATATTTTCCTAGACAGCATATGTGGTGACAGAAATGAAACTGCTGTAATCTTACAATGTGCTAAGTTGGTCACTGAATCATCAGCATATCTGTACATGCCATGCCAGAAAAGTTACACTAGTAACATTGAAGAATGCAGCACATTGCATGTGCATGCCAGGAACATTAATTACATTAGCAACATTGTAATTGGGAGCTTGCAGCATATTGCCTGTACACGCCATGCCAGAAATGTCACACTGGCAATGTTGCAGATGGGATCTTGCAGTATGTTGCGTACATGTGCCAGAAATGTACAACCAACATGCTTATGTTGTGCTCTATGTGCCGGCAACACGCTTGTAATGTGTAGAGAACGTTACTTCGTAACATTGCATGCACCTATTCTGCACATGCTTAGAACATCACTACACGTTGTGGCAATGTTAATACAATGTGAGAGTGTAGCATGCAGACAAAATGCATGAAAAATCACTGTACAGTTAGGGTTGGACTATTTTAAAAACAGTTTCAAGTTCACAGACCAAATTATAAAATTTATGATCAAGTGCTTCTTGAATCTGTAATGTTTGCAGAATAATTATTAAAATCCTTAATTAAACCCACAGTGTGTGAAAGATCAGGGGTAGGCAGTTTATGCTTTGGAAATCAGTGAGGGAGTGGAATTCCTGCTGAAGGAATCAATAAGATGAAGGGTTTTTTGTAATGTTAGGAAGGGTTTGGGAAGTTTTAATTATTTATTTAAGCCTGCTTTGTACCCCATTCATGAGTATAATATACTCTGGAATGTAGGTGTAGGTAACTGCTTTTTGCTATATTCCTTGCACGGCCCCATGTTTATGTGATTTTGTATTAGTTTTGGCATTAAGACATAGTTAATTCAGAAAGATAATTCTTCTGGTCTGCGAACACTCCTTTTATTTTCTTCCAGACTTCATGCCATAAATTTCCTTGATCACCCTCTTTCACACAGTAATTGTGTCAAGTCTTCAGGGTGTGACAAATCACCTTACGTAAACCTACAAAACATCTGAATTTTTGGACAAGCTGTGTGTTTAAAACATAACTATTGTGTTAAAAATTTTTTATAGCAGGGTCAGGCTGGTGAGGAGGAAAGGAACTTTAGGCCTAGCATGATGGTGATGGAATTGGGATGTGGTAACAGTTGAAGGACAGGAGGAGAGTGGAGAGACTGGTCAGGTTGTATATGTAGATATACCTAGGGGAGGGGGTAGAATTGGCTGAAATAGCCTTTGTTCCTTTGTTGTGATTAATGACAGTGTGAGTTTCACCTTTCCGCACGATTTACATACATTATTACTTATCACGCTGAGCAAATATAGAGCTGAAGGAGCCAACAAATATTCAGTACAGTAGCTTTTTACATTGTCTGTAAAGTCAGATAAAAAATTTATGCCAACCTTATGTTTGTTTTCTAAGCAGGAATTGTTAATATTAGGCTATGCATTATTCAGTACTGAGTTATTGTCTTTTTTTTCTAAGTAGGCCATAACTTACCAAGAGTGCTGTACAATAAGAGGTACAGGCCTAAAAATTATGTGTATGAACACTATGTTGTTTAATGCACTGCAATAAATCTACAAGATGAAATGTAAATATAATAACACAAACTAAAAAAATCTAATACTAATGATTGCCATGGTTTGTTGTAAAATTATAGCTAAAATATTTTTAAAAAAATCTTTTCAATATACTATCAGTTTTTAATGAAAAATCTGTAGTAAATTATCACATAGTAAAAAAATTTAGCCTAATACATCAATTAACATCCATACCATTTCATTAAAATTTGCAAGAAGTTCACAGTATAAGAAAAAAAAAGCAACTCCTAGAAAACAATTTTTGCAATTATTTTTTAATATTTTGCAATGGTGTAATCTCTGGAACGTGAGTTAAGGTTATATAATTACTAAATTATAAATAGTTCACCAGAAACACATAACACTAGCACACACAGCTCACAAATTTGCAGAAATTAATTTTCTAGAAATTCACAAATATTGACATTGTTATTTCAATCAGCATTTACAAGTTTATGTACCATGCCTTCTTTTTTAAGTGTCCAGTTCTGTTTAGGCATTGTATTTATAGATATTTTTCTAGACAGCATAGGTTGTGACCAAAATGAAACTGCTGCCATCTTTCAATGTACTCAGTTGGTCACAGAATCATCAGCATATCTGTACATGCCAGAAATGTTACACCAGCAATGTTGACAGTGGCGTATCTAGGGTATGGCAGGTAGGGCTTAAGCCATGGGCGCCATCTCAGAAGGGGCACCGTTTGCACTAATGATTTATTTTTCTATTTTGATTGTTTATCAAATATAAAAAAATTGATTCGCAGAGACCTTTAAGATATACCGTACAATAATGTAACCCATTGCATTTTGTTTGCTGGATTACTGATACTGCAAGGGACTGAACACGCCAGCACAGCCTTACCCTCCCCTCCCTTCATTCTCGTTGCTTCTCGTTCCCGCTGCGCTGCGTTGATCTGTTCAGTTTATCTAATGTTTGTTTGCCATTGCTGGAAAGACCGAACATTCAACTGTTGTTCTTGTTCGGTGAATCTAAACAGTAGTGTTGTCTAGTGTTGTGACCAGTGAGTTTTGTTTCGTTGTGGTCAAGCAGAAAGAAATAAACAATTTGGCAGTATTTGCAAATTGCGACAATCACTCACTTAACTTAGTAGGTGTGCATGCAGCTAAGCAATATGTACTTATGGGCACTTTTTTTGGAACTATTAAAGCTCTTATGTGTTCTTCTTTCGTTCAATGCAGCGCTGGCAAAAACTTAAAAATGCAGTGCCTAACGTTGTCAAGTCAGATTCTGAAACAAGATGGAGTGCAAATGCAGAATCAGTGAAGCCTATCGACAACCACCTTGCAGACAAAGTTCTCCAGGATATGATAGACGATCCAAATGAGACTAGTGAAACAAAAAGTGACGCATTTCAGCTGTACAACCACATTTTGAGTTACGACTTTCTGACTTTCTTAGGATTTTGTAACAAAATACTTGTTTCTATTGACCGTGTTCAAAAGAGGCTGCAGGATCCTAGTATGTACTTTCACGATGCTGCTTTGGATTTGCAAGCCCTCTGAGATTATTTTGATAATGAAACGGAAGTTCTGGTTTTGAGTCACTCAGAAAAGAGCTTGGTATCTGTCAAGAATTTGATGTTGAATATGCAAGATGTCGGAGACGTAAGAAAAAAATGGATGAAGAGAATTCAAGAGATGCCGGGTTAACTGGTAAGGAAGAAATGGAAAGAGTTATGAAAGGGACTCTCGACCGTATTCACAACGAAATGAAGGAATGATTCGTTCGTTTAAATTATATTGATTCCAAGTTTGGCTTTCTTCTTGATGTGAAGACACTGTTCTGCGATGTTGAGAGTGATGATCTTAAAGAATAATGCAAAAATTTGGGTGATGTGTACAGATGTGATATTGATGGACAGAAGTTATATGAAGAAATTTTGGATTGTAAAATATTGCTATCAACTTGGAGAACCACAATTATTTCACAACCTGAACAGCTTCTTGAACTTATTGTTCAATATGGAGATAAGAGTGTCTTTCCCAATCTTCGAATTGCCTTTCAGATCCTGTTACTAATTGCAGTTTCCATTACCAGCTGTGAAATTATCATTCAGCAAGTTGAAACTAATACTTTCGTATATGAGAGCATCCATGGGTCAAAGAAGATTGTGCGATCTTGCTCTGTTGAGTATTGTAAGACCCTACCAGCACAGGAAGTCCCTTTGAGGATATCCGGGTACATGCGATCCTCGGGATGTCCTAAGGATGGATATTTCGGTTGTCCGAGAGCTCCAAAAAACCAAGTCCCTAGGACGTCCCAAGTACCTCCTCGAAAAGTACATCACTTTCAGGAAGCTCCTTGGAAGATGAATTTGGGTCATCCTTAATTCCTCATCTGGGGAGCTCCCAAGGATGTCCTTACAGGGAGCTCCCACGGAGCTCCTCTGAGGAACTCCCTGGGATGTCCAAGCAGGAGCTCCCTGGGATGTCCGAGCAGGAGCTCCCTGGGATGTCCGAGTAGGAGCTCCCTGGGATGTCCGAGCAGGTGCTCCCTGGGATATCCGAGCAGGAACTCCCACGGACGTAGTGGATTTCTAGGCAAGTTCCTAATATGACCACGATAGCTCACAATATTATTTAAATATACATGAGGTTTGTTGCAATTAATTTAGTAGATAATTCATAACTTTTATTAATGCCTTAAGAAATTGGTAAATTTATTAAATTTCGACACACATATTTTATTATTACTGGTAGACTTTTGGAAGTTGAAGCATTTAAAAAATGTAATTACAGACGAATTGTTTATTTAAAAGATTTTAAGAGGCTACATTAACAATTATGTGTATTTGACTGTGTGTTAAATACTAAGTTTATATATCACCAAAACAAATACATTTGTTTTCTTTTGTGTTGAATACTAAACTTTTACTGTTGCTGCTGGAAGGAGCTCCTAGGGATGTCCCAGGGATGCATTTATTACAGGTCCCAAGGAGATCCTAGGGATGTCCCAGGGACGTGTTTAATACAGGTCCCAGGGAGCTCCTAGGGATGTCCCAGGGATGTGTTTAATACAGGTCCCAGGGAGCTCCTAGGGATGTCCCAGGGATGTGTTTAATACAGGTCCCAGGGAGCTTCTAGGGATGTCTTGGAGATGCATTTAATGCAGATCCCAGAGAGCTCCTGAGGATGTCTTGGGGATGTATTCATTACAGATCCCAGGGAGCTCCTAGGGATGTCCCAGGGATGTGTATCCCAGACATCCTGGGGATGTTCGTAGGTAGTACTTTTCCATGAACTTTTCCTAAATAAAAAGGACTTGAAATGAACTTCCCTAGGACGTCCTAGGGACGACAGTTCCCACATCCTACGGACGTCCTCAGGATGTCTGTGTGCTGGTAGGGGAGATGAAACTGAAGAAACCGACTTCAATGATATGATAGAAACATTTTTATCTATGAAAGCAAGAATGATAAACCTGTACATAGGCATAGACCCATCCTTTTTATTGTTTTCATACATTTGATGCATCACTTAATTGTGTAATAAATGTATTTTTTGAGTCAAATTACCATTTACAAGCTGTAGTTTTTATCATTCTACCATTTTCAAGCTGTCGTTTTATGTTATGCTATATTGTATTACTTTGTGCTTGGAAGATTGAACATTAGTTGATGAAGAGAACTGTGAACCTATCACCTATATTTATTTCTAAAACAATGCATTTCATATTTTATGAAACAGGCTTATCATTATGATAGCTATAGCCGATGTTGTTAAATTAATTGTTTGTGCCATTTGTGTAATTCACATAAGGTAATTATTTATGATATTTAAAAAAACATTATAAACTTATTTCATCAAAAACTTAAGTATATAGTTAATGACATAAAGTATGCTTTTGTACACATTTTTATACTATTAGACTTTCATTTAATTTGTATATAAGTCAGAGAGAATCTGACAATATGAGAAAATAAATAAAAACATCCTTTATGTCCTCAATTATGTCGACGCAGTAATTTCCTTAAAGCAAAAAGTTTTACAATACTGTTTCTGTAACAAATTAGTAGCTCTCTTTAAAAAAAAGCAAATCCTGATTCAACAGTATTCTGTGTAAGGTAGGAGAAAAAAAAGGGGGGGCCACTATTTTAGCACTTGCCATAGGCGACAGTGAATGTTGAAGATGTATCCTTGCAGTTGAGATCTTGCAACATATTGACAGTACATGCCATGCCAGAAATTCACGCTGGCAATATTGCATACATGTGCCAGAAATGTCCAACCAACAACATGCTTATGTGCTCTCAGTGCTAGAGCTGTGCCGGCAACATGCTAGTGACATGCAGAGTACTTTACTTTGTAGGATTGTCTGCACCTGTTCTGCATGTATACTTTAACATATAGTCTGTCTCATATAAGAATTCCAATTTTTGACATTTGTGTTTGCATTTATTATTTTTTAGTTGTTTCCATGAAATAAGCAGTGTTTTCCTGTGCAGAAGTAACTTTTGCACAAACACTATCTAATTTTAGTGATGATGATTATGTGACTTTCTGTGTGTAGGTGACTAAGGTGAGTTGAGAAGGGATTAATTTGTAAGATAATTTCTATTTGCATGAGATACCTTTTCTTAACACAATGTAGATTCTTGTAGGTTCGTCATTAAAACATAAGCACCACATCTCAATTGATAGAGCAGTTTATTGAAGAAAATGAAAATAAATAAAACAAAAATTCTAATTCTAAAATCTCTCACCCCAGGTCAAACACATAGTTTAGACACAATTTACTATAAAGTAGAAAATATCTTGAGTTTGGTTAAAGTTGATACTAGGTTCTATTAAAATTCCTCGGCTAGGGATAGAATTAAAATTTAAGTTCAAGTATGTATGTTTGCTCAGTCGGTTAACACAATATTCTAACACAGGATCTCTGGGTTTGAGCTTGTTGACAAAAATTAGGCACACCAAACTCATTTAAAATTAGTAGACGAAAAATGGAACGAAATAAATTTTGATTTGAATATCCAAGTCAATATTGGAATAGTCGGCCTTGTACACAAGATGGGTAAGTGTGGGGATGCTACAGGCATACTTATTCAACATGGCTATCCTTACATTGTAGGCTGAAGTTCTCGTTGTCTCCATGACACTTCAAAAATTAGCTTAATTATATTACTGAAAACGTGCCTCTTCTCAAAATGGCATAAAACTGACGGACATACTGTCCTCTATCTATTGAGTTCCCAAGCCTAACCTTGGGTTGATGGCAGAAATGAAAATGTTCCATTTTCTCCTGGGCCGATTCTGCCGCATGCTTCACCAAGCAAAATTCAGGGAACTCTTCTGCTCTGTACAAAAAAAGCATATAATCTATGTTCTTCTCCAAATTGGAAGCAGTTGCCTTGGCAACCAATCAACAAAAGAGGTGTAAAACCTTCAATCTGCTCAGAGAAGCCTCTCTGGAGCAGATAATTACTCTATGCTTAGAAAGTTAAACTATACTTATACTATGTACAATCATATGGTAGTAAAACATTTTAAACAAGTATTTCAAATTTACATTAAAATTATTTAGCAGATGTTAGAATAAATTAAGAAAATACTTAAATAAACAATTATGCAAAACTTTGATAATATTAACATATTCATAAAATATTTGCAGTATTTTCAAAGAAGAAAAGTTATAAGAGTGTTTTCAGAAATTCCGTAACAATCTTAAATAGCTTCTAGATAATCTAACGTCTATTACAAATAATTAGGAGTGAGAGATTTTCTTAATCTAACACAAAACAATAATAACATTAAATTAATTAATTTGAACAAAAATTAATGTAATAAGGTGGGAACTGTCAAAACACTAAAACTTCTGATGCTTTCTTTAATAGCAAAGTCTTTCTCAGTTCGTTATATAATCAAACATAAATAAACTTTAAAACCTGTGACGATCTCGTTACAGACAACCCCACATGCAAATCGCCTAAGTTGA
Organism: Medauroidea extradentata; assembly: GCA_003012365.1. Taxonomy (NCBI): domain Eukaryota; kingdom Metazoa; phylum Arthropoda; class Insecta; order Phasmatodea; family Phasmatidae; genus Medauroidea; species Medauroidea extradentata. Next base: position 16,320 of record PNEQ01034269.1, read on the forward strand.
TATACTTAGCTAATTAGGTAATATCAGAAAAGTACATAATGTAAAAAGTATAAAATTCACTTCAAATAATTAACAATTAAGACATTTAGAATTCTTCCTAGATTAAAGTTCAAAAGAAATAATCTGTCTTGCAGAAACATACAACAATGACGAAAATAGAAATAATACAATATACCTACATCTTTGCAGTTCAATCGTTGATTGTCTGAAACAAACAATAATCATACACTTTCAAAGTACACAAAAAACCCTTGCAAACACTTTGTGCTGCATTCAAAACTCCTGCTCTCGTCGTGGTGGTGTAGTAGGAGTTGTCAACAATGCAAGCAGGTGCGCACGCACAGTGGTTGTGCGCTTCGAAGTTGGCAGCACTGCAGGCGGCCATAATCGCTGCGTATCTCTCTTCTCATAGTTCAGTTGCCGGCTAACGGTAATACCTATTACCGTCGCAGTAAATAGCGTTGCGTTTTGCAGGTAAGATTCACCAGTCAAAACATCACAGAACACTTTACACACTCGTTCATCACTTTATTAAAGTGTTCTTAAGAGTTTGGTAGCATAATGTCTATGTGCCTTAAATACTTTATTAGATATCAACATTAAAATATCCCTGTTATGTAAAAGTTCGTTGGGAACATGGTGGGGCTATTTACAACTTGTATTTGAAAATTAGTCATCAAACCACTTAATTTCATCGTCTTTACTGAGCATAATCAACTAGCCTTTACTGTAGATCTCTCTTCTGTGCTTGTCTTCTTTTCTTCATCAGATGTATGCTCTTCCGTGATGATAGCAAATTTGTGCCACCACATGCATCTAACTTTGAGTGAGAGGATTTTAAGTCTTAATCCTAACTGAGCATTACCTAATCAACAGTTAGATAAGCATACTTCTAAAGATCCTAACGTACATTAAAGGTTAAGGCTTTTTACAGAGACAATACTGTCTCAAATTCCTAACAACAATGAGTGGACATGCAATGCTCAGCATCATAACTGAAAACATAACAACAATAGTTGACTAAAATAACATGTAAATATATGTGATTTCTGACACAAATAACGACTATATTGTATTTTCAAAATCAAAATATGTCATTAATAATCATCTCAATATCAATTCTGTTCAACAATACTCCCAATATACTTTGTCATTCATATGTAAACAAATAGTTATTCTCATACACAAGCTAACTGCTCATCATATACAGAACATAAATACAAGGTATTCTCAACAATATATTCGCCGGATTTGCAACTTGCACAATAAATTGGATTACCTAAAACGCAGTAAGTACAACTAGTTCGTAAGAGTGTTTGTGTAATCATTTAATCACATATCATCAGCTTAGTAGGGTTTTCTCCCTTAAGTAAACATGTTTAGCTACTCTCGTTCTTCAAGTTGGTCGTATCGTGTGCGTAATAAACATAGTTCAGGACCTTAAATATTTGAGACAATTCAACTTCAGAGTAGGTATCGACGAGTGAAAATTCATAATCAAGATTGACAAAATTTAGCGGTAGTACATTTTACCTTCCTTCCTAAGTGATACGAGTGTTCTACATAATTTACGCTGAGTTTTCATTGTTTATAGCATCAGTACATCGTAGAGCCTCGTAATAAAAATCAACTATGCTCAGGGGTGGCATTACACTTCACTCACCTGGCGAACTCTTCAACCATACATAATACAGTATAATAATATAGGCTACCCACAACATAATTACGTCAGGTATAAACATCATAGTACTGGAGCTCCTCGTAAAATATACAAATAAATAAACTCATCAAACATCATTAGGCGAAACACATAACTTCGCTGTTACAACAGCTAAAAAAGAAAATAGATCACTTAGTTTACATAAACATGCAAAGTCAAAAAAAACTCTTGAATATAAATCTTCATGCTACAGATAACTTTCATGCTCGTGGCTGGATATAGGGTCTCAACTGAGTGATATTGTAACGTCCTGCGGGCCTTCCATCAGGATACTTCAGTTCGTAACAATTATTCCTGACTATCGCTGACACAATCAGCGGACCAGTGAATAGCAAAAACAATTTCTTCGTTACGTGATCGAAGAGCGAGCTTACGTAGTTAGTACGTCGTAACACTTGATCTCCTACGTTAAACTTACACGTCTTGCTGATTTTTTGATATCTTTTTCTACTCTCAGCAGCTGCGTATAACCTTGCATTAATTAATTTACTAATTTCTTCTGACACATTGTCTGGATTGTCCTGTGGCAGTTCAGCTATTAGCTTGGGTATGACTTGGTTCGTGTTGAAGACCTAAGTGTAGCGAACTATGATTATTTATAAACATAGGCGCTGTTGGATTTATATGTTGGTTCCTTGGCGAAAAACTTCGATTGCTGGTTAATGGTGAATTCGGCTGTGACAATTGGCTTCCCGTCATAACATTAGACATGCTGACATCTGAGGCGGTGTCGTTACGATGTACACTCGTCTGTTGATGCTGACTGTTTATACGACTGTTACTGTTCCCTGCTCTCCATTCGTACTGTTTACCTCTCTGCGGAGATGATGGTTGTGGGTGGGAGTTCGTACGTGTGCCGTTGTTCGATATAAAGTAGACTGAACCATTACTGTCTACGTATGCATTAGGAGATACTTGTTCTTGGTTTGTGGGTTGTGTGTTTCTCCACGAACGGTTCTCGTTGTTTCCTTGGTTTCTCCTTTGATAATCTGGCTGGTACCTATTCCTGTTTCTCCTCCACGAACGTATCCTTGTTTATGACACCAGTGTGGCGTACTCTGACGATCTGAATTATCACAATTCCGGTGCAATGTGTTTACTTGGCGCTGATTGCGGTCCCGGTTGTTTTGCCAATTATTATTTTGATAGTGTGGGTGACCTCGGTTGTGATTCGGTTGATTGTATCTGCACTCGTTTCGTTGTAGATACAGGGGGTGTGATGTGTGTGTAGTGTTGTTAGCACGTTCCCCTTCAGGTCTGTTTTCTCGACTACGCTGTCTCTCAGATTGATTAATGCGTAGGAGCTGATGACGGAATTCTGTTAAGTTTGAAAAAGGACGATCCGCCCAACGATCTTGGTATTTAGTCGGTAATTGCTCCACGATAATTTTCGCAAACTCCTCATCTTCCATCGGGGCGGTGAGATGTCTAGTGCGTTCATATATCTCACTAAAATGTTGTTCGAACGACTTGCTTTTGCGAGGATCGTATTTTTCCGGGTGTAGGCGGGCGCGAACATTTCCTTGTATTTTCGCATTTCAGTACTGTCTCAAAAATTCATCATGGAACTGGTTAATAGTGTGGATGTTAGTGCTGTTTAATTCCCACCAATAATGAGCAGTGTGCTTCAAGCTGCTGGAGATACACCTGAATTCATCTTCAGTGGTAAGGGAAAAATACTGAAAATATTCGTCAAGTCTTTTTAAGTAGGAAACAGGATTTTCGTGTGGAAATCCAGAGTATGTAGGTAATTGTTCCTCCCATTGTTTTGAAGGGTGGTTGAACCACTGGATCGGGTTCGTTATGTTGACGGCGTTATTAGTTGTTGATTGGCATGTCTCGTTGCCATGGGAGATGGCTTGGCGTTGTGTTACCGCTTCGGGTGTAGTCGGCTGCGCTCGGGTGTCCTCGTGGATGTGACGTGATCTACAAGACACGCTAGACAACATGGTATCTTCTCCCGCTAATTCTGCACATTGTAAGCGGCTAGATGGTTCTGCTAGCCGTGTTTCTTCCGTCGTGTTTTGATGTGTGGAAATTAATTCTAATTTTTCCTGACACAATTCAATTTCTGTGTTTGTTCGGCCTAGAGCTAGTTTTAATTGCTTGACTTCAGTTACAACTGCCTTGTTTGATTAATGTATTGTTGTAAGTTGGGAAGCCATTTGGCTTACGTCCGCGGACGTAGCACTAACGTAAAACTGAGTATTTTTATTTACAATTTTCAGATTGTCAAATTGTGTGGATAATTCTGCTACGGATGCTTCTGTAGTTGTGTGTGCTGCTTTCAAAGTAACAATATCTTGTTCTAGACGTACCGTGGTGTCGCGTACTTGGGCAGTATCCTGGCGTACGAAAATTAATTCATTGCAGAGCTCTGAATAACGAGCTTCTTGCAAGTCTAATTTATGTGTAATTCCTTCTCCCATAGTAAATATTTCATTGCGCACAGACGACATTTCATTATGTACAGAGGTGGATATTTCATTACGCACAGACGACATTTCATTACGTACAGAGGTGGATATTTCCTTACGCATATTATCCATGCTTAACATAAGTTGTGTTAACAAATCCATTGTTTGACTGTCATTAATTGAACCTTTTGGTGTTTCTGTACTGGTGTTTTGTGGGATGTGTGTGGCGGTTTCACTGTCTAAAGTGGTAGCTTCAATGGTTTCGCCGCGTAAGTCCTCGGACACCATTACCGACGCGTTACACGCTGCCATTACGTTTTCATGTGTAGCCGGGATGCTAACTAGAGCAAAAACTGCCCCACCAGCCTCTAAATCATGGGATTCCGTTTCAGTGTTATTATTATTCATTTTATTTTGTCTTTTATTAAAGGATGAGATACGGGTCTCACTATGCTTGAGCCAATATTCCTTGTTGCTGGAATCACTATCGCCCATGTTTACAATTCACGTGTATGAGAATAGACAGTAAATTTCATCGACCAAAAATTCCTAAAATAACTTTGCTAACTTGTCTCAAAATTCGCGCGACCACGTTTGGCGCCACTCTCTAATTTTAGTGATGATTATGATTATGTGACTTTCTGTGTGTAGGTGAATAAGGTGAGTTGAGAAGGGATTAATTTGTAAGATAATTTATATTTGCATGAGATACCTTTTCTTACTACAAAATAGATTCTTGTAGGTTCGTCATTAAAACATAAGCACCACATCTCAACTGATAGAGCAGTTTATTGAAGAAAATAAAAATAAATAAAACAAAAATTATAATTCTAAAATCTCTCGCCCCAGGTCAAACACATAGTTTAGACACAACTTACTATTAAGTAGAAAATATCTTGAGTTTGGTTAAAGTTGATACTAGGTTCTATTAAAATTCCTCGGCTAGGGATAAAATTAAAATTTAAGTTCAAGTATGTATGTTTGCTCAGTCGGTTAACACAATATTCTAACACAGGATCTCTGGGTTTGAGCTTGTTGACAAAAATTAGGCACACCAAACTCATTTAAAATTAGTAGACGAAAAATGGAACGAAATAAATTTTGATTTGAATATCCAAGTCAATATTGGAATAGTTGGCCTTGTACACAAAATGGGCAAGTGTGGGGACGCTACAGGCATACTTATTCAACATGGCTATCCTTACATTGTAGGCTGAAGTTCTCGTTGTCTTCATGACACTTCAAAAATTAGCCTAATTATATTACAGAAGACGTGCCTCTTCTCAAAATGGCATAAAACTGACGGACATACTGTTCTCTATCTATTGATTTCCCAAGCCTAACCTTAGGTTGACCGCAGAAATGAAAATGTTCCATTTTCTCCTGGGCCGATTCTGCCGCATGCTTCACCTAGCAAAATTCAGGGAACTCTTCTGCTCTGTACAAAAAAAAGTATATAATCTATGTTCTTCTCCAAATTGGAAGCAGTTGCCTTGGCATCCAATCAACAAAAGAGGTATAAAACCTTCAATCTGCTCAGAGAAACCTCTCTGGAGCAGATAATTACTCTATGCTTAGGGCCGGTCTTACCATTCTCTGAGTTAACCTGCAGGTAACTACCGATAAGTTAAACTTACCTAGGGCCGGTCTTACCTTTCTCTGAGTTAACCTGCAGGTAACTACCGATAAGTTAAACTTACCTGGCACTTTATCTAAAGCCTCGTCTTACCACTTGATTTATACCTCTGTGTAACTACCCAAAGGTTAGCTAGAAATGTAGTTAGGTTGCACAGACTGTGTGGTTGTGTCGTGGCTGCTGATTGGTCTGTTGGATCTGTGAATATTTATTTTCTGGATATTACATGTACGACCGATGGCCACATAGAAATAATAAATAAAAACACCTTGGTGCTAAGTTTAATATTTGAGGTTAGGCTTACAAGTATTTACTTTCGCATTTTACGAGTGTTTTGTGATTAGTGTTAAAATTTAAATGTTATTTCGAAGTAATAGCTAAATAATTTAAATATTTACGTATTAAATAGTGAAACTGTTTCACTAGTACCTGTTTCAGTAACTGTCGAGAACATTTGCAAAATACAGTTTCCTTGTTTATAATAATACCATTAATAATAATATAATAAACGACGACATCAACAAGGTGAAATTGTACAATGATCAGGTGTCAAGCTGTAATGTTCTCCTCATAACCCAACCCTTCTAACCCATCCCTTACATACACCATTATTCCCCCTCCCCTTTCTTCTCTTCCACTTCTAAATATTATGAATTTATCCTGCTTACATTCCCTGTCCAGCATCTCCCTGCATAACCACATATCCACTTCTACTTCTGCTCTGTATCTTTCAAACTTACCCAGAAAACTTGGTTTTAGGGTTAGGGTAATTTTAATAAATCCAGTTTTACTTACTTGTTTCATTTCCACATACCACATTGCATGAGCCTTATTTAAGAGTGATTTTGTTGGGATTCCCTTTATTTCATAAGATGGGAGGACTACATATTTAGTTTAAAGTCTTTCATGAGACTAATAATTCAGTGTCATTAACTGTTGATAAATATTTGCTGTCTACATAAATCACACCTACCTTGGTTAACATTGAAATTGCAATTTATGTAGGCACAGTCTAGTCAAAGTTATGGTACAGTCCTTGTACGACTGTCATGTGTATGCACAACACACAAGTAAGCCTACTGAATTATTTATAAATTATGTATGACGATTTCATTATGAATCGCTAAACGAAAGCCATTACTCATATATAGGCCTACCTTATTACACGAGTTACAAAACTAATGTGGAATTCGGGAAGCAATTACGTAAATTACATCCAGTACAGCCGTGGTTGCAACAAATTGTGTAGGCCAACAGACAATTGGCAAACACCGCACTGACGTATCTGACTTGCATTATATAAATGCCGATTTTCATAAATGAAGCACTGAATTATGTCATTCTACCATACTGTCGTCTGAAACCCAGACATTAACGAACATTTTTTTTTCAGCACACTTCAAAACACAACTTCGGCATATGCTCATAAAACTTTGTGGCAATTTTCTTCTCACAAATATGATCTTTCACTTCTTACATAATTTTGCATGTACGAGAAGTCTACACAATTTAAAATTACGAGAAACATAACCGAAACATTCTTTTGACGCAAGAAACTAATTTCAAAACAGCACAAACAAGGTTAAAAAATTAACATATGATATTTTCGTCGCCATACTTAACTGCAGTGTACGCCTTACCCAGAGCTTCAACCTCCCGATAAAATAGCCAGAAATTTATCCCTTAGTTAGGCCTACATAGAGTTCGTAAGACGCAGTTTGTCGTCTACTTAGGAGATAAAATTTACCCAGATGTTACCCAGAGGTGGTAAGACCAGCCCTTAGTAAGTTCTATACTTATACTATGTACAATCATATGGTAGTAAAACACGAGCGTCTCGAGACAGACACTGGACGCGACGACTGCGCATGCGCACAAAATATTTTCTATTGAACATGGAATAGGAAACGGACTGAACCGATCGTGTTTACGTCATGGCGTCCTTTTGTTTACTTTATGTATATAATAGATGTTGCTGTTTGGCTTTTCAGCGAATACTGTTGATCGTCTTTGTTTCCAGTGAAAATGAAGATAAGGTAAGTAAATATTTATTAGGAAAGAGTAGAGACCTAAATAGTTCATTAACTGTGTGCTGAATCATGTAATTTAAAGGTTGTGGGTGTGAACTAGGAAAATTGATTGCTTTTAACGTATGCTTACAAATAAATATAGTCGTCTACAACAGTCACGGATTTATTACAGTATTCACAACAGGATCTCTGA